>BMAO01025529.1:0-128243 GCA_019973975.1 Trichonephila clavata | reverse complement strand
ATACTTAGAGGAATTTTCAGCTGTTTTTATGTGTACTTAACTATATAAATTTATTAAGTACTTATATTTACATTTAAATTTATTTGTTTATTTGTGCATTAATTTGATGACATAGAATATCGAAACATAAGAAAAAAAAAGTATTTTATTAATTAAATTTTTTCTTAAAAACGTGTACGATATCTAGGTATATCTTTGCTTTTATATTGCAAAAATTAATTTTTGTTTTTTCGTCTGAGTTTTAAAATTAAAACTGATTTTCTTTTTAATATAAATGCGACAATACTCATGATTCTATCAACTTTTAATTAAAAATTGTTGTAAATTCATTTGTTTAAATGCCAAATGCTTTTTTCCCCTAGTTGTTGCGTATTCTAAATGTGATGAATTTTTAATGCAGCGCTTCTCAAACTGTGGGTCATGACAACCCTAGGAGGAAGGCGCGAGCATCTTGAAAATTCGAAAAAAAAAAAAGATTATTTTTAAAAAAAATTATTAATTTATTGAAACTAAATAAGAAAAAAACACTGACATAATAAAAAATAAAAAACAACATCTACACTGATATAATAGACTTAAATGTATCAGCACAGCACAATGTATTTATAATTAATTTAACAAAGTTAAGAAGAAGTTTAATAATTATCAGTGACCCCACGGGTTTGTCATATATAAAATTATATTCAAAAATCAACACTTATCTTCATAATTTGCACGGTTTAAAATTAATCCCTTAACTGCCGATTAAGAGTTACGCGATTCGCTCCCCAATGCCATTGTTTTGCACGTATGCACGTGTATGTGATGTATTGGAGGAGGAGAAAGGAAATGAATTAGCAAATCCTCTGAAATAAGTAAATGCTTTGTAAACACTGTCATGGGCATTTTATTGTATTTCAAAACCTTCGGAATAATTTTATAGATAGCAGTGAACAGAAAAATATCGTATTTTGGAAAGACGTATATATACTTCCGGAACAATTTACGCACTAGCTGAGTGAAACGTTTATATATGTCGGTGGCACTCAAGAGGTTAAAGTCGTATTGTAGCTTTGTCGTCTAAATATCGCGTTATCGAATTCAATACATTGTTTTTGTGTGGAGGGGGGCGCGATGAAAATTATGATGGAATATTGGGTCGCAAGTATTGAAAGTTTGAGAAGCACTGGTTTAATGACTATATAAGTTATAAATCTTTGCAATTTTTACTACCCCGAGGAATCTTATATTTTTAAAGGATATACGTTCAGAACCTCACACGCATATTTTTTAAAATTTGAAAAAATTATTTAAACAGCATAAAGATTGTGTGTTAAAACTCATAACTTGTTACAAAATCTGAGTAATCTATCAGCTAAACCTATGTATGTATTTTGTAAACGATTTTAAGCAATGGCTAGTTGTAGCAAAATAACGCATGCAGTCACCATTTTTAACAAATGATACTTCTAGTGCATTTTTTTTTTGTCACGACTATTTTCATCATCCATTTTATTTATGTGTAAACGATTTTTGAAACCTTCGCATTTGTTTTTGATTTAATAAGTTTCTGTTGATATGTTTGGCAACATGTTTTTTGTTGTTCTATGAATTTTCAAGAGTTTGAAGCATATGCACTGTGACTTTTTGTAAATATTTGTATTTGTATGATGAAGTGAAGAAAATAAGTCAGCAAAGCTGTTTATCGATTTGTCGCCCTTTATTGACAGGTAAAAAAATATTTATTTGAATGCACACATTTGTTTAGTGAAAAAATCGCGCCTTGTTTGCATCTTAATATTATGCGAAAAATTATACACACATGTCTGCTAAAAATAAAATCAATCACATTCTCTAATATTCCAAAAAATAAACAATTGCTTGTGGTTGCTTGTCATAATATTTGTACATGTGAAATATTCTAAAAAATAACTTTAGTAGTATATTAACTGTGTGCCTTTTCATTTTAAATTTGAAGGCCTTTTTTCTTTATACTATCACAATAAATAAAATTACATTTAATGCATTGATTAATTTTCTAGAATTGATACACATAAAACTTATTTATGTATGTCTATACTTACTTATAACTTATATGTATTTATGAGTTTTTATATTCTTTATTAGAAAGCATCTTTTTATATCTATATATGATAAAAACACACTTTTCGATGTTTCAGGTAGTTTCCAATTATTGAATTCATCTGTAAAGTAGTAAGGTAATAATAAAAAGATGACATAAAAAGGAAACAAAGAGAATTTATCAAAACATTAAAGTTAAATCAACACATATATAGAGTTTGTGAGTTAAATTTATATTAAGAATCAAATGATTTATTTTCAATACCATATACAGATCCTCGTATAAACTAAAATTAAAAAAAAAAGATGGATATACGAGGTACACATAAATAATAAAATAGAAAAATATGTGCATTTTTGATTGGATAACAATGTATAATCATTAAAAAAGGGTACCTTTTATAAATTTCGGAATTTTCCTTTAGGCTTTACAAAATTTGTGTTTACGTTAATGGATCAGTGGGAACTAAATTATGATGTCATTGGTATAATTACGTATAATAAAATTAACATAAATAACATTTAAAACATAAATTTTCCATTATACAATTCGTTATATATACTTATATTATCGCAACTTATTGGTGACATTATGTGAAACGAAGCACCTGGTTGCCCGTACGACACATAAGAAATCGGGATTGCAAACTTGGCCAGTTATTAATAGATTTGGCGATTGTTGCGATAATAAGTACCAATAATTCTTTTTCTTGAAGAATTAGATGGCCCATGGTCTCAATAGCTCGATTCTAAATTTATTTCGAATCCGATCATTAATTTGGACTTATGACTGCGATTTTAAACTAATATATTGTCACTTTAACTCGAAAAATTTTGATAGTAAGAATTTAATAACATTGAATATTACTGAAGCTATCCGAAGAAACTGCATGGAATTCCGATTGAAGGGTTTCATGACTTAATATGTTTACACATGAAGAAACTTTTTCTGTAACTGTAATTATTTGTTTTTCATGATTTTTTTGGGGATTTCTTTTGTGTTAAAAACTTTACAAGTATTATAAAAATTTTTTAAAATCAATTCCTACTTAGGTTAACAAAGAAATTTTTATTTTATATCAAATAATTAACAATTAATGTAAATACGTATAGACATATATGACGGAATCACAATATTAAGGACAATAATTATTATTAAAGTATCCTATTGTCATCCAAACAATCGTGTATATAAAATTTCAATTCAACTCTGAATGCGTTAAAAACGTGAGATCTTTTATTGACTAATTAGCTAAAAATGAAGCCAATGTAACTGTATCTGAATTCTTTAAATAATTAGTTTCAGTCAATTAATTTTAATTAATTTATTAAATTCATATTTTCAACCAAAACAATAGTGTATAGGAAATTTTAGTTAATTGAGCGCTTTAAAATATATTTTATTAACGATTGAAAATTTGGACAACATATATTAAGGAGATTGCGAACTAATAGTAGGAATTGAAAAAATGGTGCAAAATGCTTTGAAAGAAGAAAAGATATTTGAAATTTAAGTTACATTTGAAATGAAAAAAATCAGATAAGCAAAATCGGATTGATTAATATGAAAATTACTTTTTGAGATAATTAACTACATCAAATAAGAAAATTAATCCATAGAGATCATGATTAAATTCTATTTAATCCATTCGCAAACATATCAATTTTATTTATCTGTGATAAGAATTGTGGAAGTAATTTAATGTAACTCTAATTTTTCTTACAGTAGAATTTTGTCTCATGGATTTTAAAAAATTTGTGCTAAAACTTATATACATTCGAATATTATATATCTAAAATTAAATCGTGATATCTTGTTTGTGGTACTGTAATGCAAGAGAATCTGAGTTGCTGCGGAGTGGCCATCCTCATTATTTGTTGATGTTTTAAAAATGGGGTTCATCATTATAAGAAAGCGATTTTAATTAAAAATTCACACTGATATTAGGATGCATGCATTCGTAGACACAGTTGTATTTCTTTTCTTGTAGAGTATTGTTACGAATTTTGTATAAAATAATGTAAATAATTTGTATTTGGATGTGCAATGCATTTATATTACTCTATGCTATATTTATTTCATGTTAAAATTGTAATATTCACAAGCAACGCCGTACCTTACGTGAAAATAGCGATTCAATGGGAACTTGGCAAAATATTGGCGATAGAGCTAATTGGCGATCAATTTGGCGACTGTTGAATCCTGTATTTTTAAGGATTGATTTACGCCAATAAATACTCATCGCTCTTAAAGAACTGTCTTGTTGTTTACGACTGATTTTGCATGAAATCCTCGAACCACGATCTAAGTAACCGTATGAAGAAACAGTCAAGCATATACGACCTAATATTTAAGCCTTTTGATTTCTATTTTCTAAGCACTCCGTAAAAAATAGAATTGCTTTTAACGGAATAATTTTGCCTATTTGCACCATAAGGGTTTAATTTTAATTTTTATTTTTCCCTTTATTTATTTCCTGATCAAATATGGATTAAAGCTGCAACAAGACACAAACACATGAAATAAAAATTAATCTGTAAAATACAGGAAAATGAAATGGAAAGCTCATCGCTATACTCAGTGCAAGCAATATACTTTTCTGATCGAAGATACATAAATTTTCTGTAACATTAAATGAACAAAATTGCCTGCATGTATTATCGACTTTTTATTTTCCTAATTCTTACTTCAGTCACAAGCGCAAAACTGAATTAAAAAATTTGCTGGTCCGAAATTTAACAGAGAACGTCATGTTTCTTGATGTCATTTACAAATTAAATCAATACTCTTTATTAGTTCGCCTCTGAGGTTTTTTTAGACACTTTATAGGGTTTTTTCAACAGAGTAAACACATTAACGCACGCATTTTCGTGAAATAAATAAGAGTTTTAGAAAAATGTTGTATCATTAAGTGCGTATTCATTATGTTTACTGTGTCAATAATGCAAGTATATAAAGTTACTTTTTGAAATATCACGGGATGATTAAATTTCACACGAAAAAAAAGACGTTGGCTTAGCAGAAACCT
The DNA here is from genome assembly GCA_019973975.1 of Trichonephila clavata. Classification (NCBI taxonomy): domain Eukaryota; kingdom Metazoa; phylum Arthropoda; class Arachnida; order Araneae; family Nephilidae; genus Trichonephila; species Trichonephila clavata. The sequence goes on along the minus strand of BMAO01025529.1, from coordinate 123,153 downwards.
AGAATATTAAACTGAAAGAAATTGTGACGGGTCTATCCGCGTTAATTTCCAAACTAATCCTCTTAGATTAGTTTGGAATTTGGGCCTTTGGGGCCAGCATTTATTCTATTTCACAGCCTCTTCGGGAAAACACGAGATAGTTATATGCTAATTAATTCGACTATATAAAGTCTAGATTTCGTAAATGTTATAGGGAGAGAGAGAAGGAATTGCCAAACTAAATGTAAGTATCGTCTACGGATCACTTCAACGAGCTTTGCGCGTATTTGATAGTATTATAGCAAAGTATTAGATTAATCATTAAAGGAATCAAATTAAGTACCGACCTGAGGTTAGCAAGAGTTCGTCTCCTTGTCAATTCTGATAGCTGAGATTACTTAGACGGGAATATTAGTTTGAATGTTAGATTTGAGTATCAGGATTAATCTAGATATTAGAAAATCACTCCAAGGTTTCCACTTATAGATTGAACTTGTGCTTGTTAATTGTGTTTGTCTGTCTTCAATAAATAATTATTGTTATGGCTTTTGTTGGTGATGATATGTTTCCTTCTACACCAGGCGCGCCGGGCAATGTGAACCCTGTCCAAGATAGGACTGGCCACGACAAAATGTTGAGACGGATTTTTAAACATGAAAGAAGCTAATTTCGATTTTGAATAATATTGGAATGACTGTACTTAAGAAAAAAAGAAAGAAACAATGGCTAGCGTGATGGTGCAAAATAAAATTATTTTACAGTATCGAATATTTTTTGGATTTATCTCGTATCCTCATAAGAATATCACACCAGATTAATAAATATTACGCCATGAAAATTGCTAATAAATGTTACGAAACGCATACATCATTTGAAGGATTGCTGTTTAGAAGCAAAGGTGGTAAAAGAATGATTTCAAATTCGCATAAATTTAATAGACAATCATAAAGAACATTTATAACTATTTAAATAATATTTACCATTGTTCTAGGGACATTTATTCGGAAAACGGTGTATGAAAATTTAAGATTAAAAGAAAATAAGAGGAAAACATTCCCAAACTCAAGTTTTCAAATATTAAAAAAAATTCTTTTCGAAAACACCCTTTTCTACATTTTTTTTTTTTATTTAATTTTAATCACAAAATGCCTTAAAAATGACGTTTAAAATAACCAAAATTTAATTCTAAGAGTGTGGTGATTATACTAAAATTTAAACTAACTTTGATTAAAATAGCAGGAAAAGAGGGCTTACAGTTAGAAAATGCTTTCCTCTTTATTAAAATGCTACTATTTTTTAATAAAGAAATTTCATCCTGCTCCATTGAATTTGTTTTTTAACATACCTCGCTTTAATTTTACTCGAAATTTTCTTAAAAGTTGCAGTATTTTTATTCCATGATTGATTTTACTTAGACATTTTAAAATTTTTGTGGGATTTGGAAACATTTTTTAGATTAATTTTTACTAACTTCTTTTCCAAGGCTCATAATTTCCTAGACTTTTAAAGTATTCCATTTTAGTAGATGTATTCCAAATAAGACAAAAAAAAGTAATTTTGCCAACTTTTCAGCAAAGTAACTGATTTTTATAGAATAAACAGCGTTATATTACTTCTCATAAACAAGAAAATGTGCCTGATTACGTTTAAATCCACTGCGATGATACCAAACCAAATATCTTGGAAACTGATACTTCATTTTACGGAGTGGAAGCCATGATTATCCATGTTTCTTGATTGTACAGAAAAGCCTATTGCATTTGTCTCGCGTGCATTTTCTGAAAGTGAAAGAAATTATGCCCAGATAGATATGAAATCTTACTGTGAAGAAATTTCTTAATTATTTTTATAGTCATCACTGCCTAATGAACTTTTTGGAAGCTATCTTCTCATCATATAAAAATTGTACTGCATTGTGTGAAAAAAAAGTAATTGGAAACAGCAATAACTTGTCCTATTTGGCTGCCCCCTATGGCTCGTTAGCCATCACCTGGACTAGAGAAGATTGCTATATATATTAAAAAAACTACGACATTTTAATTTAGATTTGACTATAAATATGTAATATGAAAGTATGAAATATGCACTTTGAAATTATTTTTAATAAATCTATTAATGTAGAAAATTATTCTCTTTTTTAAACTATTATTGTCTGCTTTGATTTAATAATTTTTGCAACTTTAATTTTTCTTACTGTTTATTTTCTTTTCTGATATATTCAATCGCTTGTCATGAGTTTTGTTGCAAAAGTTGGCATTATTTTTATCTCGAATCTCGATGCGAGAATTCTTAAGCTCACTGATAGAATTCGAATTGATATGTGTTTTTGACCTGTAATAGAAAAAGCCGTTACTTTTACTAATTGATCTCATTAGATTTTCGACTGCAAGGATTTTTTTCTATACTCTTGAGTGTAAATATGTGTTCTTGTCTGTTACGTCCTAGTTTTAATTAAAAAGTTTATTCTATTTTGAATTGATTATTTGGACTACATTTAGAACACTGAACGACCAAAACAAAAACGACAAAAATGGTCAATATAATACTACCCTATGACTGTATTATTTCTTATGTTTACTAGGATTTAATAGTGACAAAAATTATTTCAAAACTGGAAATCATTCTAAGGAAGTTATATATTTTGCACGCGAATTCTAGTAAGAAAATGGCCCTACCATTGAAAGCTTGAAGTTAGTAAAAAAAATTAAAGACAATTATATAGATGGAAAAAAGTATGCTTTTTGAAATTTTCAGTAAGTAATCAGATACCGACCCCTTCGCGATACTGCGCGCGGAACTGTTGAAGGTCCAGATATGGGCAGAGAGAGTTTTAAGGGAAATAGAAATGGACCAGACAGAATATACTTTATACACTGGGTGCACAATGAAGTTGAATGTTGTTATACCAAAAGGTTTGCATTAAAATGCTTTGAAACAATTTGTGTTTAGATCTAATTTTAGTGATAAAAATGAAAGCGGTTTTCGTATATTAAATAAGTATACCAGAATATATATAATATTCATTGAAAAATTGTTCTACAAGAGAGAGAGAGAGAGAGAGGAGAAAGTGTATGAGTTTTTCAAAGTAGTCAAACACAGTTCATCCATATTGACTATGATGCTAATTTTGGAGGATATTAGTTTTTGACTATCATAGACAGTTGTTTAAACTGGCTGGAGATACACACTACGAAATCAATTGCTTTTTCAATAATTAGAAGAGGTTTGTGTTTCTCTCGCTATAGACTTCCACTGATATTCATTTCACAGATAATGATTTTTCCTCCTATTTCGATGAAGTAGAAAATTATTATCAGAGAAATGGAATGAAACATGTTTTTTCAGAGCACCATTCTTCCCATAACGTTATGAGCCGGCTGTGTGTGTGTGAGTGTTAATTGTATATAATTAAAAATTGCTTGATTCAGGTTCTAAAACCCAGGATAATTGCATTTATAAACTGAACTAAGGTTAGCTTCCCAAATGGTTTTGATCTGATTAACATTGCATTCTAATGCAACACGAGGGCTATTGATCTTGGAACTCGTAGTTTTGAGACTCTTAAAAGTGAGGAGAATGATGCCTATAAGCTAGCATTCTCCTCTCTAAACTATCACACCACGCCCTCAAAAGGTATTTGAGCTACGACAAATGTAACGTGCCTCTCTTTTCAGAGTGTCTTCAGCAGCACCAAGACTTTCCCTCACGACTCACGATATTAGAACCATGACCACTAAGCTATTGTGACCCAGTTACCTAAGGGGAAAAATGTACACTGCTGGCCAGTGGTGTAATGTACACCTCCGCAACTCCACATCTGGGGGGGGGGAGGGCAGGGTTTTAGGGTCCCAAAGCCTAACTGCTACACTTTGTAAAATCCACCTGGGGGTTAGGGCAAAACCTGATTTCCAGGGGGGCCCAAACGCTCTTCGCCACGTACTTGCTGCTGGCCACACAAAATGCAACACCCTGAAGGAAGCTACCAAACCATGTGAAATCTACATCATATGTTGGTGGCGATGAAATATGCAAATCATTGGCATTATAGCGCAGACGCACCTCACGGATGACGTTAGAGTCACCCGCAAGCTCTATATAAGGGGAGAACAGATTGGCGATTTGAAGTATGGCAATGGTTTTTTTGTAAGCTGTTTACCTTTGCCTCGGGGAAGACATCGAGCGTCTTTTGACTAAGTTTCTGAATTCAACCGAGGAAGAATAGTAGCCTATTGGATTGCTGATTAACCTTCAGAGAAATCGGTCAACGTTTTGAAAAAAACTAAGCAACGGTGATGCGGATCTGTCATCTCTGATGCAGCAGGAAATTACGGACCAAAGAGGCTTAACTCACCTACCTCGTTGCACCCATGCCCATGATGAGAGGTAGATTGTGTGCTTGGCAGTGATGGATCGCGCAGTCACATCACGACGCCGTTTGCAGCAGAGTGGAATGTCCGTAAGGCGTCCATTGCATCGCTTACCCTTGACTGGAAACCACAGGCTTTTGCGCCGTCAATGGTGCGATGAACGGCAGACATGGGCAATAGAATGGAACGACATTGTGTATACTGATGAATTCCACTTCTGCCTGTAACATCACGATACTCGGATTCAAGTTTAGAGACACTGTGGTGAGATCCTGCTGAACTGTTGCGTTATGCATTGCCACATGGATCTTGTACCTGGTATCATGGTTAGGGGGTGGTATTGGATTTCTCTGGCGCACCCTCAAGTACACATTGCCGGTACACTGAACAGCCAGTGCTATATCTCTGGGGTGTTGGGGCCCGTGGCCTCCCATATATTCAGCGCTTACCATCAGCCATATTCCAATAGGGTAATGTACAAAAATACTCGTGGCTCGCAATGTTTAAGAGTTTTCTTTACCCACATCAGATTGAATTATTTCCTTGGCCTGCTTGTTTTCCCGATCTATGGCCAATCGAAAACGTGTGGTCCATACTTGCACAATGGCTAGGCCGAGATACACCACCCGCTGCTACACCAGATCAACTTTGGCAATATACTGAAGCCGCAAGGATAATCCAAATATCTTTTTTTTGAAACTGCATGACAACGGTTATCACACACAATGGTGGTATACAAACTGTTGATTTTGTCATCATCCACACGTCACAAGAGGCTGTAATTTTAATCGTTTGAAATTCGTACAATATATTATCTGCCAAATAAATTTTTCTGTGATATCTCTAGTTCTTCTTAGTATTGCATTTTGTGTGGCCAGCATGAGTTAAGGAAAGCTTTAATGCAATGATGTTTCTTAAAGATTTTCAAAATCAATCTACGTGTTAAATATACAAGCACACATGTTGAAAAAGTTAAATAACACTACTTAGTCAACTTATTATTGATCAAAAACTCATTTAAAAAGATCTAAAAGTAACTGCTGCAACTTCTTTTCGTTTCTGTTGCTCTTTTTCTAATTACTTCCAAAATGGTATGAGCAAAAATTTCAAAGAATTGCAAAATACCGAATTGTGAATCGAATGCAACTTTAGCCTCAGTTAAGAATTAAAAGTTCTTGTATTCTGTAAATAAATTACTCTTTTGGGGAAATATCTTTGACTATTGTGAAAAAAGTACTATTCATTCACACTGCAATTTTTAAAAATTAATTTTTTCCAAACTCAAAGAATGTAAGGATGAAGGATCACATTCACTTGATCTGTTCCGAAGTGCTCGACAGTACAGAATTTATTTGAAAATCATCTGCCCTGAACAACCCAAAATGTAATTAAATTTTAAGGGTAAAATAGTAGTAAAAGTAATTTGAAGACAATTTATATATAGTTTATCATAAATTCCATTGTAAACTATCCTTCTAAATTAATGAATTTCCTTCGGAAAAAAAGATCAACCAAACTACGTACTCCTTTTCTCGCCACTTGAAACATATCACAAATTGCGGTAGCAGAATGGTCCTGGTCGCTAACTCGTGGTCGTGTTCAGGCCCTAGAATCACTGACAAGTCACTTGTAGAGAAACCGATGCACGTTAAATCTTTCGAGGCTCAAGGCCCTCCCATCGACGTGGTGTGGAAGTTAGAAGAGGGGTATGTTAGCTCAGGTGTCGTTCTCGTCATTTGAACATGGTTCAAAATGAGGAGGTTCATCATCAACAGTCCTCGAGTTGCTTCAGAGTATGCGACGTAATTAAAATCAAATAAAAATTGAAACATATCGCTACAATCATAATAATTAAAAAAATAAATATATTTATATACACATTAAGACATCTAAGACTGTAACTGTAAGACAAGTTTAAAATTTTTCAAAAGAAAAATTAAGTGCAAATGGTTATTTCAAAGAAATAGATTTTTTTTTCATTTTCCAGTTTAATTTTGAAAGGTTCTTAGAAAAGAAAAATAAACAATTTTAGGCTTAAATAATACATATATATATAGTTATTTGCTATTGTAGCGCTTCGTGCAAAAAATATTTCATAACTGTTTTTTTTTTTACCTAGCTAGTAGAATATAATTATTGCATTACGCTTAAGCTTCTCATCTATAGTAATCTAAAAGTTAATATAATATCATATGAATAATTAGATCTTAGGAAAAACACAGCAACAGAGAATATTTTTTTTTGTACCATCAAGTATTTTTTAACATTTTATTTTCTTTGTACATTAATCTTCTATAATAGCATATTTTCCCTGTCCTTAATTTGAAATCTTTTTTTGTAACATGAAAATTATTATAAACATACTTTTCTCGTAAATTTTCTGATGCACTTTCTTAAAATTTTATCATTTGTTAAATTTGATAAATTAATCCACTTAAGAGCTGTAAATTATAGTTTTTTTCTTGTTAAACTCACAGTTTTGCGCTAGGATGTTTTTATAATTTAACTTAAAAAATAACAAATTCATCTTATTTTTTATAAAAAAAACTTTTTTAAAAAAAGGGGGAAAATGTGTAGGTTTTTTGGAATTTTTTTTCTTGAGACATAATGTGCTAAATTTAACAGACGGAAAAAAGTAAGCCCATCACACTGAAATTACCAACCGAATAGACTTTACATTGGCGGTAAAAAAATATGCTTATGAAGTTTAATTTTTTTGTTCATTGTTACATTTACATACTTGATCACTGCATGAACGAAACTTATTAATTGTGATGAAATCTGAATAAATAGGTGTCATTAATGAAATGAAGGCCATTTGTTAAAAAAAAGAAAACTATTTTCACTCTCTATTGAGCAAGAAAAATGTTACATGATTTTAATTAAGTTTTGGTTGCCTAGAGTAGCATAAAAAAATTTATAATTTTCAAATTTACGGGAAGAAAAGGGAAAAAAGCTGTTTTTTTAAAGACTACGTAAACTAATTTAATTTCCCCATCCCATATCAGAAAAAGAGGATAAAGTACACATCATCAGCATAATGACAAAAACAGAAATGAATTACGAAATATTTAAAAATAATATTTCTCCCCTTTTCTATTGACTAATGGTTTGATGGAAATCATGATAAAAAATAAGAACAAGAATAGTAAAGAGTAATGAAAGTATTCCCCCTTCGAAAAGACATTCTGAAGGATTTAAATTATAAATAAAAACTTTCTACTTTTTGCTTTTTTTTATTAAAACTTAAGAACTGGAATTGTGGAGTTTGTATGAGAAAAAAAAACGATATTAAGTGTATGCTAATATGTTATTCTCGCGGATATCTAGAGATAATACCTTTGAACAAGAAAATTTTTCTTGACTTATCGATACATATAAAGGAGAAAAGCGACTGACTGAATAATCACGATACCTCCGGGACTATTCAATCTACTGACTTCAACTTTGGTAGACATGTTCCTTTCATGGAGTAGAGATCCGCTCAGAATAGATTTTTTTTGCGAAATTCGAACCGCAAGGGGAGTTATAAATAATTGTTTCCATTTTTAAAGTACTTGACGTACAATCTTGAAATTGGGGAGAAGCAGATTCCTCTACAAAATGGGTTTGGTGAAAATCGACCCCCAAGTGGCGTTGCGGGGGCTTAGGTGGTGTTATAGATAATTATTTCCATTTTTAAACTACTGGACGTACAGTCTTGAAATATGATAATCAGAATCCTTTCATGGATTAAAGATCCTCTATATAATGTCTTTTGTGAAAATCGACCCCTAGGTGGAGTTGCGGGGTTCAAGCGGTGTTACATATAATTTTTTTTCCATTTTTAATTTATTAGACTCATAGTCTTCAAATTTAGTAAGCAGATTCCTTTCATAGAGTACAGTTCCCAAAATGGGGTTTGTGAAAACAGACCCCCCAAGTAGCGTTGCGGGGGCTCAAGGGGCGTTATAGATAATTATTCCCATTTATAAATTATTAGATGTAAAGTCTTGAAATTTCGTAAGCAGATTCGTTTCGTAGATTAGAGAACCGCTACAAAATGAGTTTCGCGAAAATCAACCCTCAAGTTTCATTTCAAGGGATTAAGGGGCGTAATAGATAAATATTTCCGTGTTTAAACTATTACATCTACCTGCTTGAAAATTGGTAGGTATGTTCCTTTCATGGAATAAAGTTCTTCTAACAAAGAGTAAAACGAAAAACGACCCCCAAAGAGGGTGGCGAGGGGAGTTATAGAAAAAAATTCCTGTTTTTGAATTGTTAGACCCACATACTTGAAATTGGTTAAGCAGGTTTTTTTTTGTTGAATAAGGATTCACTAAGAATGTATTTGAGGGAAATCAACTCCTGGAGGAGCAAGACGTTATTGTTGCGTATTGACAAAAAAAATTCCTTTTTTTGAACTACAAGGACTATAATAATGGAATTTGGTTTGCATTTTTCTTTTGTTGAATTGAAATCCGCTAAGAACGGTTATTTTGGAGAACGACTCTCAACGAGATTACGGGGGGTATTGATAATAAAAATTTCGTTTTTACTCTATTAGATTTAGACTTGAAATTTGGCTTGCATGTTTATTTTACGGAGTAGAGATCCACGGAAAATTGGTTTTGCGGAAATCCACTCGTTTGTAGGGTTACAAAAGTGCAAACATCATTCTATACATCAATTTTAGAGATTATTAGAAAGTACGAATTTTAAGTTCTTTTCTTTTTTTTTATAAAGATGCGAGAGTTACAGGTATAAGTATATTTCTTAATACAATTGAATTCTTAGTATTAGGACTTAGATATCAATAATTTATATATATAAAGAGTATGTGTTTATAAAACATCATGAAATACCCAGCAAAGCGGGTGGCTAACGGCAAGTTTGCAGATGTATAAAGCATTTTCGGATATTTTTTAACCCGTTAAAAAACAGTGCCCGTACACTGTACGGACACTGATATTTTCTTCTTTCCATCTTTGATTTGAGCATACTTTTAATTCTTATGGTAAGATTATTAGTACTAGTGTTTTTAAGAAGTGTAGTTTTATCATGGAACTGAAATATGTTTCTCATCCAGGATTTCCTTTGTGGCATAGGCGGGTATTTTTCTTTGAAGGCAAGAATTTAGATTCTTGAAAATATTCGATAAGGAACAGTGATTGATGAGGCAATGCATAATTAGTTGCTTGAGAAGAAATGAAAAAGGAAAGATAATCCGAAGAAGCCGATATTCCCTCAGTTTCTATTGCAATGTAAGACTTTGTATAAAATCGTACACCATGCTTTAAATTGTGCGTGCATACATATGCACACATAACAAAGGGCTCAGGCAGGACTATTAACTATTTCAAATCTGTGAAGGTATGCATTGTGGCTATACGAAGGGTAGCTTCAGACCTGCTTCTAGATGTCTTATAAATGTCACACTCACACACACAGAGTTTATCTCTTTATCTTTTCTTTTAGTTGTGGCACTTGCTTGGCTTTGAAGATCATACAGATTTTTATCGATACAGACTTATAACCAAATTGACCATTTGAAACAGGAGTAATATGACATCCGCTTTTGGTAACTTATCTGTCTTTTCTATTCCAGGGATGTTACAAAGAGATAAACAGTGTAAATTGTAGGTAATGAGATTGTAGTTCAAAAACTAAAAATTGTAAGGAACAAAGTCTTAAAAAAAAGCTTATGATTTTTTGTACTCATGCTGTCCAGCTTGTGAAGAAGGTGAATGAAAAATATAAAATGATAAAAAACTAGACACTCTATTATATTATGAGGTGTGGTGTATAGCACATAGAAATTATATCGTAACTTGAAAGTATTGTTACGTAGATCGGGTCATAGGATTTTCTGCTATCAGTCTTCAAGACTGATGAAAATTTTGTGCCGAAAAACAATATTTAGAAATGTTGGCTACAGCACTAAAATTTTCTCAATAAATCCCAGAAGGTTTTCATACATTCTATAGCACTCGGATACAACTATAAGTGTCTATAAATACAAATAAGTGATGTACTCCCAAGGAATCACGCGATCGAAGAAATTCTTCAACAGCTCAAGCTAATACTAACTCATCTTCAGTGACGGTTCTGATTTATAATCTGTACGGAATTTTTTCGAAGAATCCTCTTACGTGACAGATCATGATGTTAGTAGATTTCTCCAGTAATTTCCAGAAGCATCCATTTGGTTGCTGACTCGCCAAAATGGTCGACACCAAATTGGTTGTCAACACGGTCACCAAGTCGTTTGCATGATCGCCAAAGAGGAAACCAACCTGGCTTTATCACCAACATTTTGCAAGTTTCCATTGAATCGCCATTATAATGTAAGGAAAAGTGTTGCTTGCGAATATTACAATTTTAGCATAAACATTAGCAAGTGCAACACAACATTAGCAAGTGCAACACAGAGTAATATTAAATTACTAAACATTAAAATATAAATTATTTATTCTATTTTAAGCATTCATTGTATGAAATTCACAACAGTATATTCTTGCTAAACATTATATGGCTGTATGTAAGATTACTATGTTCGATGCAAAACCGTTTCAACTCTATATTCCCTTTTTCATTAAAAAACAAGACAGCTTCCAACAACACTTCACGAATTACCCATATATAAACAATTATTCTTCTACAAAGTTCAGAATTTTTTAATGACTCTGTATTGTCAATATTAATATGTAATTTACAAGAATTGTTAAATTCTAATATAGACTGAATGAATGGTAAATGGCATAAGCTTCTGAAGCATAAATATCGCAAGAGTATCTAGCTTGCAACTGTATGTCATATCTAGATTAATAATTCTACGGTCAAAACATCCAGTTCTTTTTCATCTCTTTGAAAACTGATTACAATTTGTTTCTCATCGATATCAATATGTAAAGACTTTTTAGGAAATTACTGTCATTACGATGGATTTTTTGGGTACGCAGGAAGAGAGATACATAAAATGATACATATTCCGAAACAGGAATTGGAAAAAAACCTTTTTCTTCTTTATTTACATTCTGTAGGGTAAGCTTTTGGTTTAAACGTTTTACTCAGTCAAAAATGGATGGATATTCCATGGGATAATAGTTAATTCTATCTTCAGATGTTTAAATGTTTGTGATTTCTTAAATACTTTCTAAACCATTAAAAAAAATATCATATAATTTCAGTGTTAGAAAATTTCTTGTTTCGAAAGGATTGTTTTGATTAGTCCTTTTTTTTTCTACTTCCCTCTTTTTTTCCCTGTGGTGTGGTCCCGAGTTTTCATTTCACCGCCAATATGACCACACCCAAATTACTTTTTCTCTGTTATGCTTATTCGCCCCCTTCGCAATTTTTTGGGGCTACACCTTTTTTCTTTCTTTTCCATTTCCTTAAACAAATTTCGAATGAAATTTGAATATGAAAGAATGCGAATATGAAATATGAAAAATGAAAGAATGCAAATATGAAATTATGCAAATATGAAAGAATGCGAATCGAACCGAAAGAGCTCCAGTTTGGGCGAAGATAATCTTAATTGGTTAATTGGGAGGATTTTGTCGTAATGAAAAACTAGTATATCCACTCTTCTCTCCTCTGCCCATTTCCACCTTTTTTTCTTATACTTGTCTAAGGGATATATTTCCTCTCCAAATTCACCCAATCATCCATTCTCAAGGAATTAGCTACGGTGGCTTCTAAACAGTAGCATCGATGAGTTAAAGTAATTTTCTTTAAATAATATTCGATTATTTTCTTTTGTGAGATAAATTTTTGATTTTTGAAACTTTTTTTTGTATTTAAATAAGTTTTATTATTTAATTAAAAATTGAAGGTTTGACAAAATTTTATCAAAAAAATCTAATTATGAAATTTTACGTTTTATTCTAAATATAGTAACGGGTTTCGTTTAAATTTGAAAGTTTCAAATAATTTTGCGATATATCGTATGTTGCCAACTGAAATAAAAAATGCCATTTTTGTACTTTGTTATTGTTTGAAGTGACATAACATCGCTGCCTTACATATATTTTCGAACATTTGTTGCTATGAACTTGACTATGATAGCGGTTATTAGTATGTCATACGCATTGACAATGAAATGTTTAACTGTCAAATAAATCAGAAAGTTAATTTTGAAATCGATAGTACCCATCATCGAGTAATAAAACCCATAAAGAAATATAAATATAATATACTACAAATATGCTACTTTGTTTATTTTTTGTTGTATTTGTTTTCTTTCACATTTTCTTCGTTTTTACAATTGTATTACTTTCAATAAAAATGTTTTAATTTAGTTGTAGTGGTGTATTTTTCACATTTTTCATATCTCCATCTAGTTGCATAAAAGGAGAGTAAGTTAAGTATACAAATCCTTGCATTCTTAATTTTTTTGTGATGAATGAAGGAATAATTCATTATTAAGTTAATTAAGTTCAGTTTCTTGAACAAAAAACCAATCATGTGTAAGAAAAAGTAAAAAAAAAAAAAAAAACTGCTTTGAGTTTAGTATGAAATATCTGAGTTGGTATTTTGATTACTTGAATTGGTTACTATCGTAGCACATATATTGATTTAACTTTAAGATTATTTGCGATGAGATATAACAGTTTTGTGTCACAGTCCCACGATGAGGATGAAATTCCACTTCACCTTTCCAACATTCACACCACAGCATTTTGAGTTTTTTGATTCCCGTAATATAATCACTATATGATGGGTATTTCGTGGGAAACGATTAAAACGTTATAACTGAACCTTCGTTCGCCGTAACCACAACCGAGGTGTAGATACTCAAAAATCTACTTAAAATTCTTATAGATACAAAGAGTTATCAGTTAATGTTCAAAAGGACAATGATATCAAACGAATTATTAACTCTCTCTCTTTCAGAGTTACAAAGTTTAAAATTTAGTATTTATTTAGTGTTGCTTTTATTTTAGTATAAATAAACTGTGTTATATGCTACTAATTTTTAAAAAAATATCCCAAATTTGGATTTTTTAATTCCTGACATACAGAAAATCTTATAAGTACTTTTACAACAATTTTTATTTACCAAAGAGGAATCAAAAATACTTAAAACGTTTATGTTCTTTTACTGTTGCTTATAATCCTTTTGGGTTGACGGAAGTTATACCAGTTAGTCTCTGAGATTATTCATGGAAATATGTGCAAAGGAACATCTATTGGTCCGAAGTCCTGGAGTTCAAGATTACGAGTCAATGAGGAGCCAAGTTCAAACTTTAGGATGGCCCAAGTCTTCAAATCGCTAGAATTTCCCTAGCCCATATTTCAACGAATGATCTGGGCGAGGGGCTCCGTTTACTCAAAAAGATATTGGTTATAAACAATAGCAACAAAAGAAAATAAATGCTCTGTAAAGCCTTTCTGAGACCTCTGTAGTGAATAAATAGTTCTAAAAAGTATTTATAAGATTTGTCTTGATTCAGAAAATAAAAAATCCAAATATGTGACATTTTTTAAAAAAAAATATATAAAACCCGAATAATTAGCATGTTAATAAATGTTTAAACTAAAATGAAAACAGTTACGCTAAATAAGTAATAAATTTTAAATTCCGTAACACTGAAAGAGTTAAGAAAAATTCATTTGGTCCACATAAAGGTGACGATATATATGAAGCGCATGATATGCAAAGAAAAAAAAAAGAAAAGGACATATTGAATTGAAATAACAAGAAAACACGTGGATCTTCATTCAGCTGTTAAGTGCAAATATTATTTTTATAAAAGAATATTTCACCTTCTGAAACAATTTTTTTGAGTTTGAATCTTTTCCTTGGGTTTTTTCGTAAACATTTAACAAGCAACTACAGGAGGAACAACACATTTCACGCTATAATCATATCCATTGCCGAAGGATATTTTTTATATTCAAGAAAAGTGCAGAATTGTGGATTTTACCTTTCCTTTAGGAAGTACAATGTGCATGTAATACACAGCTTGGAGGAACTTTACTACATCAAAACAAATCTTTATTGACGATTCATACACAGTTTACGATATCTTTCAAAAACAGAGTTTGGTTTTGCCTGAAGATCTCACACTATACCTTTTTCCTTTTATTAGAAAGGTTTTACTTTTTGGCAACATATTAATATTATTTCCAGTTCCGATTCGTCATAGGGAATGTGAAAGATAGATTTTTAATGGAAGCGCTGAGGCGGAAACAAGCAACGCCTCCAGAGGATTGGTAAAGGCAAAGTTAGAGGATAAATCTTATATTTTTCGAGATTGAAATTGTCGAAGACTTATTTCTTTATAGAAGTACATTTATTCCTGAAAAGTTTGTTATTGTATTCAGAGATTTCCAACTAAAATAGGTAAAAGAAAGCTATTTGGATACAAGTATGCCTATTTGAAGGATTCATTTTAATATTTTACATTGTATAGTATGTAAAAAGTGATAAAATATTATAAAATTATTTGCATGACGAGGTACACTTTCAATAATTAAATGAAATAATTTTTAAATGAAATAGTTTCAAACGAGGTCAACTTATATCGTAAATAATGTAATGATAAATAAATCGGACACCTATATATGTCACCAGCTTTCACATGCATTGTTAATTCTCTCTGAACGAGAATTTAAAATAAACTACATGTAACTATTAGATATCATTCAAAATGCATGATTAGTCTTTTTCTATAATTTTAAGCCATATCTGATACATTTAGAAATCATTCCAGGTAAAGTGTGAAAAGACTTTATGTTATGAGGTCAGATCTTCTTTTTGGACTTTTTCAGTTTTTTCGTTAAGGAATCCTTTAATGTATGTTACCTTCCAAAATTTATATTATATATATATATATATATATATATATATATATATAGCTTGTAAATAAGAAATTCCTTATTACATCTTTGAATAGATATTTTGTATTAATGAAAAAAAATATTTTGTATAACTTGAATCACTAATGAGATGGTTCTTTGCTTGGAATTTTTTTGGAAATTAATTCTTATGGAAAAGTTGTGTGAACCTCAAAGTGAAAAATACTTTATTTAATAAAAAGATGAATTTAAATCAAGTTCATTCATATCAAGACGGAATCAAATTAATGTGTAAATGAATATTCTAAATCAATGAGTGTAAGGTTTTTTTTTTAAAAAAAAATTCATCTTTAAAGGCTAAACTTAAGCTGAACTGCATCATAATTTAGTTTTAAAATTAGCATATTTTAAGCAAAATTAGAGGAATGGTAAGGAAAAAAATCATTAAAAAAATGGCAAGAAATAAAATCTCATACATAATTTTAAAAAGCAAAGTTAAATAAAAAGAAAATGTTTGTGTGAGGGTGCTGTCTAATGAGTGAGTGAATATTAACTTCCCACTGTTCAGCTACACGAGGGCTTTTGGGGACGGTCCGCGTAATTTTGAAACCATGGTCAAGTGACGTGGACGACACCTGAGCTGGCACCCCCCTCTCCTAACTACCACACCAACGGGAGTACATTTGAGCTCTCGACAGATTTTACAGGCATCTCTCCCCTACACGGCGGGTCTTCAGTGGTACTGGTATCGAATCATGACACGCTAGCCACGATCCGATGCCTAGACCATTTGGCTACCGCGGCCACGGGGGTGCTCTCTAATCAAGTCAGGAATGGACGTGTAACGATGATAAATCATTAGAAAATCAATAAAATGGTGAATATTTCAAGCAGGGCAACATGAAAAACTATCACCAATGGCGTAGCTAGGTATTCAAAGGCCCTGGTGCAAAAAAAAATGAGGGCACTATTTTGTTTGGGTTTTATCCAGTTAAAAGGTAAAAATATATGAATATTTTAAATATACAAAGCTGCTTTTTAACGTCAGCTCTTTATTATCCTCTGTTGAATACAGGAAATTCAAAGCTACATACTACCTACATGTATGTGTATGAGTTTTTTTGTGTGTGATTTTTAGTGTTCACTCATGTTCGATTTGACACTACGTACTCGTAGAAGGCTGAACAAAAAATTTGACAATTGTGGACAATTTTTGTTTATTATATTATCTTTCTTGGGATTGTTTGCACTTAAACGCCCCACTGGGTTTCTTTTTTTATCTATAATTTCAATTTTCTAATTTATGCAGTACAATTCGTAAGTGCTTGAGTACTTACTGACGTTAAAGGGGAGGAGAAACGTTATGCTATGCTACAAAAAGTCGTTGGAAAATCCTTGGCTATTTATTTATTTTTTCGTGAGGATTGAACTTCCCCACCAGAAGTTAGAGCTACAGAATGGTCCACCGAAATAGACTGGAAATGATACAAAAATTACGCACGAACAAGAAAATACAATACAATATTATTATAATTATTAAAAGAAACTCACCTCTGCAAAAGAGCAGAGGAGGGAGGGTGAGTGGCAAAATTGCAGATACGAGTTGATTGTGATATATTGAAACAGGAAACTAGCTTATTATGAATCACATAGTTATTAAAAAATAGAATGTAACTAGCTTGAAAAAATAGTATGTAATATCATCCTGTGCAGGGTTTTTAAAATGCAGTAAAAAGTATGGAAATATTTTTCACGAAGTTTCTTTTCAAGTCTGCGTAACAGTTAACAGAAAAATTAAAAAATTGAAAATAATATAAACTTTTCAATATGTGAAGTGTTCGTAACACTATTCAAACAACGGAAGGTATTTAGGAGAATTCCTTACAAGTTTCAAATTAATTTCAACTGAGTTGCTATGATCATAGTTGTGTGCAACCTCTTACATTATATCTTAAATATGTGGGAGAAATTATTACAAGTTCGGCTTCCTTGGTGATCAGGGTCCGAGGGGCCCCTCTGAGCTTGAGGGCCCCAGTGCATGGCACTGCCTAGCTCATTGGTAGGTAAGCCACTGGCTATCTCTAAATAATATAGACGTTTGTTGGTTAATGAAGTCTATCCATTATGAAGCCCATTCAAGCTGTCATCAGCTTTTAGTAATGATAAAGTAGAGAACCCTCGAGAAGTTTCGCGAATTAAATTTTTGTTATTATTCTGCAATGTCTATGTTTCCTTTAAATTGTCAGCTTCAGTGATGTCAAAGCTGAGTTTCTAAAATATCTTTAAAGTTAGCTTTCCTAAAAACTTTGCTGTCAAAACATTGCAATGGTTGAGGTATAACAAAATACATAGAACTTGGAGTTTATTAGTTTGAATGCGATTAAATGGTGACGTCAGCACAATAAAGTGATTAGGTAGTCACATGATATTAAGAAAAGTATTTAAATGATTCACAGACGTTCGAATCCAATCTATTTGTTTCCTTAATCATCAAACAAGTTCATAAATACATTTTTTATAAAGAAGTCTTCTTTTAAATTCTAAAAAAATGATTCAATTCCCTTTTTATTGCTGACCATTCAAAAACAACCCCGCAATCCGAAAAAGGACAAAAAATATCAAATACAAATATTTTTTGGAAAGATAACATGTATTATAAAGGTGAAATGATTCGAAATTCTGAGATGTAGACAAGCATTGAATGGCAAATAATCAGTATTAAATGTTGCTACAACGGCTGGAAATAATTGCTACTAAGCTCTTTGTACCCAATGAAAGAGATTTTGAACGACTTGTTAGGATATGGGGTTCACACATTGCCGAAGTTGATTGGATGGTGCATACTGGGTTCAGCTGTTCTCCAATCATAGTGTTTGGTAATAGGCATTAAATAAGTGATAAATCTAGAGAATAGGCCGGTGAAAGTTTCAATGCAATTTGGTGGATGATCGATCGATTGATTGATTGTTGGTAAACGGATTATTTAATATTGCACTCATCAATTAAGTAAGGAGTATTTGCAACGGATATTGTAATTTTGAGCTATGGTCAAAGATGAAAACAATTCCTCAGCTGGTACCTTGCACTCTAAACTTCAGCACTGGAGAAATGATTTTGAGCCTTGATATATTTAACGTGCATTTTAGTAGCACCAGGATATAAATTCCCGACTCGTAAGAAATAGCATTGATCACGAGTGTGTGAAATGTACCTCAGATCCCATTGGGAAAGCGAAGCATTATTCTTATTTTGTCTTACTCATTTTGTGGCGGCTTTTCAGTTAGGTTGATCAGCTGTCACTTCTATTTTCAATCAAATCATTGAAATAGTGTGTAACAGTTTAATTCTGATTATAACTGAGAAAATTTGAACGGAACATTCAGAAGAAAATTCAGCATATTCGCACTTGACCGTAAATTTTATTGACCAGATTAGCCGAGCCAGGTGATTTTATTCTATTCTTTTATGGTCCCCTTTTGAGGTTCCACGGCCTATTGCAGGAGCTGTAGGTGATGACGTGCTACCTATGCAGAGATTTGACTCGGGCACTGATTACGTAAGTCCATACGCCGTGCAGCGCAGTGTACACTGCAATGTTTGGTGAGACACGCCATCAGGGTCACCGCTTTTGTAGTTATTGGTGATATCGGCAGTTGTAGCCCTTTTGTTATGGCAAACACTGTGTATCAGTCTCTGCTCTTTTCTGGAAGCAATACGCTAAGTTTGACAAATCTCTGGCTGGAGACTTGTCATTTCACCCCATTCATACACCTCTTTCAATAAGTTCTTACAACGGTTGCAAGAAAGCAACCCACCAAACGCGCTGTTTCTGAAATCACAATTTAACAATCATTGAAACCTGATAAATCAGCCGTTTTTTCGAATATGTCTCTAAACGTTCTATGCGTTGAAGGACAGTGCATGGGTGCTTTATATACTGCAGTATCAGTCATTAAATGTGCCGTGGTTTTGTCTTCGGCAAGCTCTTTGCTATTCGAGAAATTACGGCTACTCTTCACCACTCTAGTACTTCACTAGCAACCGCAATTCACTCTAGTGAAATGTGGAAAGAGAGATGATTTAGTTTAGTTTAAAGTAATATAACTATTGAGGGACACATGGCAGACCTTTTAACTCCAAGCTACGTTCAAGTGACGAGGATGTTTTAGTTAGAATTTGATTCTCTCAACGTTTATATTGAACCGCGAAAGAACTGTTAATATCTGTTCCATTTGACGCGAAAGAAGTTCTCAATAAACGAAGGATGATTAGAATTTAAATTTTCTTGGCTCCCTTTGAGTATCATTACCCAGGACCTGGGTATTATTACCACCTAACTACACTTCCTTTGCTTAACCGAGTACAACAAAGAAATAGTTAATAAGCAGCTTAACTATCAGATCCTCACCAGACCAAAAATAAAGTGATTCTTTCCCATAGAGATTTGTTTTTTAAAAATATAATAGGAGAAAGATAATGAAAATTTTAGAACATTCCAATAACACACAGTATCTTTGTTAATATTTATGTGTGTGATTCCTTACCTTTTTTCAAACATTTATCATAAATCAAATTCTCTTGAAAACAATAAGAAGAGATTTATGTTAAATGGAACTCGTTTCATAAGAAATTTGATATTTTATTGCAATTTATAGCAACAGATTTTTTTAAAAATCCATTTTATGAAAGATCAAAGTGATAGTTTATCAGTTTAGCAAATCATTTATTTCTCAACACATGACACGTATAAGAAGAAAAAGATCCTTACCTTCTCTTATGAAGAAAAATAACAATCGTTGGATCATATTTTACAATTGATTTCTTTATAAAACTTTCTAAGATCCATTGTACATTTTTTACAATTTTATACTTTTGGCAGAGGTTCAAGTTACTATATTTTTACTGTAGTTTTATTCGATAATCTAATTAATCGTAAATTAAATTGTGTCCTTTGTAAGTTCAAATTATTATTTCTAAAAAATTAAGATGCATTATGAACCAATTCCAATAGAAATTCAAAGTGTATGAAATCTTTGCCAATTCTTCCACAAATCTAGAAACGATCTTATTTCTTTTTCTAATTGGGCTGCGCATTGGTATTTTTAACCTTTGTAGACCTAGTAAATTCCCCAGGAGCTGCTATCACTTTTTTATCGCGGCACCATATAGGCGATACCAACTATTGCAAGTAATTTTGAAGCCTAGTTGCCCACCCAGATGGAGGCACCTGAGTTCTGACGATGCGAACGTGCACAAGGATTTAATTTTGCCGAGAGCACCCAAGCCAAACCGTTACTCTAGGGATCTTTTACATGCCGTATAATCATACGACATGGCCACGGCCGATTTTCTGTATTATGAAAATCCACCGACTTTGGCCGGGGTTTAACCCGCAACCTTAGTTGCAAAAGGTTAGCGACAAACCAACCACACTACCCAGCCGGCTGAAACGATCTTATTTTATGACTCATAATAAACATGCCATCGGATCACATAACACATCGAATGGAACATATATATACATAGTTAAATATTTTTAAAATGTAATATTTTATGATTTGTTTCTTGTTGTTGCTTATGCTACCTGATCGACAGTAACATCAGATCAAGGTCCACGAAATTTATCGCGGCTAAGGGCTAGAATTTTACGCCTATCGTTAGCCCAAGCTTTGAGCCCCATGAAGGTGACAGTACGATTTTGCTTGATACAACACGATAGATGGCGACACCATTCGGACCCACTGTTTTAACCAGGACGTACTCCAAGTGTACTCGGAGGGTATTTGGTGGTATCGAGCATCGAACCCAGGCTTTCTGGTCTGGAGTCCGATGCTCTAACCACTAGGCTACCCACGGCTCTCATTTGTTTCTTACTTTTGTTTATGAAATAGTTACACATTTCACCTTTAATAACACTAGGTAACACCAAAAATTTTTCGGACTCAAAAATAGTTTATAACGAAGCATTTTGGTCCACTAAACACGAAAATCCCATGAAAATGTCAGATTAGCTCTTGTTTTCAAGAATCAGAACTCCACCTTACTCATAAATAACTATATTTTCACTCATCTTTACTTTCTGTGTATTATCTTTGCGATGTTCATTTAAGTGGGTAGATGGATGCACTTGCCTCAGGATCGATTTTTAAATTCTACGAAACACATGTAACAGCGCCGACAGGAGTGTTTTGAGCGTAACCTAGAGCGTCTGTAGAACAAATTACAGATAATAATGCACGATTTAAGTAAAGATTCCCCACAGACTAAATCAAATGGAATCGAGTGACCTCTTAGGAGATCTTGACTTGCTAAAACAGAAGGTAGAGCTTCTTTCACCCAGACTGAAACAATGGAATCTACTTCTACCAGGCGTCAGGTTACAGAGTACAGGACTCGTGAAAAAAATATTAATTTCTTTGAGAAGAAAGAACATGTGATTGCATGTATTGATGTCAACGACTCGGTGAATTTTATGAACATCAATTATGATCCAAATAACTGAAGGTTATATATAGACTATTCCAAGCTTAGTTTGAAAGCAGAATTACTACACAACGAAAACCTTCCTCCTTCCATTCCCCTCGGGCATTCCGTTCGCGCTAAGGAGACTTATCTAAATGTGAAATTACTTCTAGTGTTAATTAAATACGAGGATCATAAATGGCACAGATCTGTGGTGAATTGAAAGTCATAGCTTTACTCATGGGAATGCAGTTAGTCTATAACAATAACTGCATTTTTTTCTGTTTGTGGGACAGTTAGAAATCAAAAACCTCACAACATACATGACAAGACCGTCCAGAAATTTAAAATCCGGTAAGAGAAACATCCCAAATTATCCTTTAGTAAACCCAAAAGATATTCTGCTTCCACACCTGTATATTAAGCTGGAATTAATGAAGAACTCTATGAAGTCCATTAATAAGGAACTTGGATCGAAATTCTCTAGTTTGAGTGATGCAAAGATTAAGGAGGGAATCTTTGTGGGCCTTCAAGTATACAAAATCATGAAGGACTCCGTTTTTGATCAAATTCTGGAAGGGAAAGAGAAAACAGCATGGGAAGCCTGAGACGACTTCTAGGCAACAAAAAAGATGAGAACTATTGACAGTTGGTGAAAGAACTTCTACAAAAGTTCCATGACCTAGGATACAATATGTCTGTAACCCGGCACTTCTCACGCAGGGTGTCATACCCACCGTCTTTTTCCAACGCTCCTTCTAAACTCTTTTTGGAAAATGGATAGTTTCTCGTGTAGCTGACTTTTAGGTCATATCCTTTGAGGGGCTATAGTTTGTAGATGAATTCTAATATATATATTTTTGGATACCACCTCTTCGGGTATGTCATACCATGCGCATGAATCGCTGTCATAGTTCTGAATGCATGGGCACTTTTTAAATCTTCCTTATGCTATGGCTTATGATTGTAGTTATGATGAAGAAATGTGATATTTAAATAATTTAACACATACAGAATTTAATAGATATAGTACAACAGTATTTTTGGATGAAGAAATTCTCTTCGGAGTTATGATGAGGAAGAATCAAATAATGAAGAGTATAACAGCAAATATTATTCCTCCTCTGAAATCGATCCAGATTTAGAAGAGGAAGACACTGTTGAAAATAAATGTTTTATATGTAGAGACACAAAAACATTTGGGTAGAACGTAGTTTTAAAGGAAACAACTGGTGCCCATCTTATCCACTTTTCGATGAGCCTTTGAAAAAAAACTATTGCTGGAACAATAAAAAAAAAATCAAAATTTTTTAATTTAAGGAATAGAGAATTTTATATATTCCTATATGTTTAGTTTTAAAAAGACGTAGTTTAAAAAAATTAAGATCCAGTGAATACATCGCACTTACTCACGACGAGATTTTAAAGCAGTGTATAAACAATGAACGCGTAATGCCCTTATAAAAAACAGGAAAACTAAATTTACGTGTGAAAAATGTAATAAACATATTATATTTCCTACTTTTCTTCCCTTATAACTTTTGAATATTAATTTTACGTTAAAAACAGAGTGCAAACACCCTTAGCGAGATACCCTGCGCCAGAACTTTCGGTCGTTTTTTTCACGCGAGCGATGCCGGGATAAGGATCCATTTTTTTACATTCCTATTTGGATTTTTTCCCTAAGAACTGTGGAGCTGTAAGTGATGAACACAGTGAAAGGTTTCATGAAGATATTATAGCAATGGAACATAGATATCAGGGTCGTTAGGATGATTCAATGCTCGCAGACTACTGCTGGACAGTTATAAGGGAAAATCGGGTTTCGACAAACAAGAGGCAATCCAAAAGGAAATATTCACAGGAAATAAACTAAAAAATACTACTGATTTCTGATATAAACACTGTTTCTTAAAACTTGACTTATTGTATTGTATTTATTAGTTAATAATGTTTTGTTCTACAAATTTACCCATAAATTTATGGATGGGCTGTTGTATATCTTAAAAACATGAGCTAATAAATAAATTTCATTTACATATTCATTTTTTTCAACCCCAAATTAGTAAGAATATGCTATTTAAATCTAGGAAACAGACAAAAAGTTTCTTTTTGTTGCCTAGTGTAATTTATCGAGGAGAAAAATGCAAAGCACAATTTGTTGAAACAGTCTTAGTGTTGTCTCTGTTTATCTCGAGCGTCATTGAGCTTGGACGTTAATGTGTGTGTGTGTGATACTTGCTCAAATATTATTACTTTAGCCATCTGGTTGTTTTGTGAAATTGCAAAATATGTCTTTTACAATACATTAAAAAGCTTTTATGTCTTTATAAAAAGCATGTGTTACAGCTGCATTGCAAACAAAACGCGTAAATGCTCTTTTGAAGATTTAACTACTGGAAGAAAATAAAACTGTGTGTATTGTTTACAAAACACACAGCCTGGTAAACCTTAAACTTGAAAAAAAATTATTCACATTAAGATGCAAATTTAAAAAAAGTATCAAAGTCTTTGAAATAAATTATATTTAATATTTTTAAATCAGATAAAAACGTGAAGTTCTGGAAAGTAAATAATTTATACTAATGAGGTTTTTAGTAAGGTTTTTTATTCACTAAAAATATCTCAGATAACGAACTTTTAATAAATGGATTTTTATTCGATAGTATATTATACCAGGTGAACCAAAAGTCCATTAACATTTGAAATTTTTTTATCCGTGGAATAATTTTGAGAAAGAGGTAAAAATTTACACACATACTTGAAATGACATGTTTTTTTAAACCAAAAAGTGTAAAAAATGGCCTACAGATGGCACTTTATGTAACAAAAGAA
This sequence comes from Trichonephila clavata, assembly GCA_019973975.1. Taxonomy (NCBI): domain Eukaryota; kingdom Metazoa; phylum Arthropoda; class Arachnida; order Araneae; family Nephilidae; genus Trichonephila; species Trichonephila clavata. The sequence goes on along the minus strand of BMAO01025529.1, from coordinate 98,722 downwards.
AAAATTAGTATTAGTTCTATATAACAAATATTCAACATAGCGGTGGTCCTTCGTCAACAATACCTGTAGTCGTGAGACAATGTTGAGAACAACACTGTACAACATATCTGTAGGTATGTTGAGAAATTTCTGTAGGGTGCTGTCTTTTTGCATCTCTTATGAGCTCAGATGATCGTGGTGGACTTGCGACTTCAGGTAACCCCATAAGCAATAATCCTATGGACTGAGTTATGGGGGCTTAGAAGGACAAGCATGAAGGAAGTATTGGCTCAGCGCATGATCCTCACCAAACGCACCAAAACACAAGAAATCTTTCACACACCCTTCTTATGGTGATAGGATTGTAAGGGATTTCCATTCTGATAGTACCGCTTTATTAAGAATACTTTTTATGGTGTAAAGTCAACATACTGTAATTGCTAGCGTATTTGTTTCCTCTAATTTTACACACGATTTTAACCCGGCGTCACTGACGTTTCAGAGTCCAACGCCATCTGCTGGCTGCTTTTTGTACTTTTTTGGTTTCAATAAAACCTCATGTCATTTCAAGTATGTGTGTCAATTTTTACCGGTCTACCTGCATTATCAGATGAATTATTGAAATTTCAAATGTTACGGACTTTTGAGTCACATTGTACATGAAAATGAAAGAGCAATTTGTACAAGCAATCCAGTATAAAAACAACTTTTAACTTCACAAATATATGTAAGGATAATTAAATTAGATCTAAAATTAAATCCCTAACCACTTCTAAATTTTATTTTCCTGTTACATCTTCAAGTATTAAATTTATTACTTAGTTCGGGAATGGAGAACACATGGCTTTAAAAGATCTTCACCACTCCTACCATTAATTTTTATTACCTAGTATATTTCAAATATACCTCTTCAATAAGGAATGTACTTGAACAGACATCTGGCTTTTGAGTGGCCGTGGACTCTTCATTTTTAACACGTGTCCGTCTCTCTCTCTCTTTCAAATCAGATTACAAAATGATGTCATGGAATAAAGAAGGGTTAAAATAAAATGTCTTGATGTTCACTCGCAAAACACGACATATATATGTAGAAAACTGCAAATATTTAAAGAAAAGTATAGAACTGCTGCCAACATAAAATGACAAATTATCTCGGGATTAAAATTGATTTCAAAAGGATTTTAAATTAAGAATCGATAACATTATTTGAAATAGATCGAGAACAAATTGATTGGCATCTGATTTTAGCTTTTAGTCTTATTTAAGTGACAAGGATGACACCCAGAACTTAACGGTATAGTGTGAGAATTATATGCCGAAAAAAACACGCCAGATCAAGTAAGGGAAATATTTTTCGATGATAATTATTATTTATTTGATATTATTTTTTAAAACTAAGTACATACGGAAGAATGTGGCACATAAAGCTTTTATCTAAAATTTGTATCACCTTAAGACAGAGGAATAAATTAAAAAAATAAGCAACTATTAATTCTGAACTGAATATTGACCTTAAAATATTTATAATTCCCATAAGACTCATAGAAACTCTTAAAGGTCTATGTAGCTTAGTAAAATTCCAACTTTTTTTTTTTTTTTTTGCCTAAATATATACGTTTCTAAAGAAATTTGAGCACAGGATGTCTGGCGTCCAATCTCAGAATTTTGAAACATTATTGGCTCTAGAGATTTTGGAGAAAAAGAAAATGACAAAATAATATTGCGTATTCGAAATAAGCGTTAATGCCGTTTTAAATGAAAAATGCTCTGATTTTAGCTCAGAATAATTAGACGGATAGACAAAGTTAAACAAGCATAGTTCATTTGCTGCTTATTAACTAATATCAAAATGATTAAAATCTTGCAAATATATTTCATTTTTTATGGCAATATGCTTACGAATACGGTCCTCGCAAACTAAATTAAACGAAACCATTTGTTTCAATGTGTATGTAGTTATATATGGTTAACATTATTTTATGAAAGAAAATCTGATTTTGGTTTTAGGAAAATTTCATAATTTTACATTTGCTACTAGTATATGAAATATATTCCTTTTAAGTGCTTACAGGCGTTTTTTTACTTGAACAGAATTTTAGAAAACTGTAAAGTAATGCGTTATTGTTAACATATTTGAAAATGTAGACTAAGAAACAAATGTTTGCGATAAATAAAAATTATAATAATCCTATTTTTATTAATATTTCATATGAATAATGTGACAGTGCATTATGCAAAAGTCGTGTTCTCTCACCACGGTGCTACCACACTCGAATACGACCTACCATTGTATTGTGGATGGAATCATGATTTGCCTACAAAGACAATGTGTTACTATTTGTTTGACCACACCCAGCTTTCAGATATCACGGAAACCACATACCTGTATAGTATAGAATCAAAGGTAGCCGTAGTGATGGATGCTCTATTGAAATTTCCTACTACTGCGGGTAACGTCGATTTTTTGGTAGGGGCTGACACAGATTATTCCGCAACCGATCCTAATTCTGGCGCTTGACTTCCCAAAGTTGCTATAGGATTCTTCATTACCATGTGTACACCATACTTATCCTTATACTTGGGGGTGTGATGAGGCTGGTACAATTCCTGCAACCATCTACTGTGATTTGATTTTTATCTAACACAAGCGCTTATTTCTTGGAAAAATAACACGCAATTTCTATAAGCCATGATTTTTCCTTGTCAAATTCAGAAACTGCTCTACTTACTTTCATGTATTTTGTTGAGATGTGGTCTAAAGCTTCTCTCTAAAAAACAATAGGGAAACAATTACAGTTTTTTCTCTTTTTACAGCACCACCAACAAATTCATATACTTATATATTTACCTTTATTATTATATATCAATACTAATTAGTCACTTGTCATTTCGATGTTCTTGCACGGAAAGATTTTCAAGTCAACTTTAGGCTTCCTTCGTTGTATTGCATTTTGGATGCAACGATTTTTCTCCTACATAATAAATACAAGATTACAAGGGTTATTTTGCTTTATGAAATTATATAATATTTTTTCGTTGTTTTCTCAACAGAGCAAAATTGTACTTCATAAAAACGACTTCAATTAATTTCGTTTAAATTGAAATTCTTCCGCTTTGTAACTTCGCTGAGTATAATTTGAATAATAGTTGCTAATTTTGGAACAAATGATAATGGCGCAAAAAAAACACCGCTTTATTTAAGATAAATGGAAAAACGAAACTACTCTTAATTGAATATAGGAATAATTGCCTCTTATGAATTACATGAATAATTAAGGACCTTGAAGTTTATTTTTAGGTACCGTAATTATTTTTGGTTGCACATATAAATCCCTGCATATACACTCTGATACAGGTCTGTTTTTTTTTCTTTACCAAATTAAGGGCTTACCTTAGAAAAATTTGCTTTCGACTCAGTCACGTGATCTTTTAGCTTGGAAAACAATTCTCCTTGATAGAGTTAAACGAACAATAAAATAAAAAGAAAAGATAATAATTCCAATCTCGAGGAAAATTACTTTTCTTATTGGTTTTTCCCTTTCGTTCCTTCTTAACTCACTTATTCTGATATGAGATCGTGTTCAACGTCAAAGAAATATTTTTGCACGACATAAGATCACAAACAAACCACTCTTAATCGAACATTGGTCGGTATTTTCCTGTTTTGTTTGATTTTCGAGATGTATTGAAAAAGAGAAGGAAATTAAATGTGATTTCTTCCTTCTTAATGTTTTATTGGTTCAAGTAAGAAAACCTCATTTTGTCTTAACTTGTAGTTAACATATAATTCTAAATTTTATTTTTTCGTTGATATTTGATGTTTTGTCTCATATTACCCTGAATAGCATAAAGTTAGTTAATTTAATTCGGATTTTTTTATCAATGATTACTCACACTTCGCGCACGCAAGTACACACATGTAACAGTTTTTAATAATACCTATAGAGAGATAAAAATTGCTTGAATTTTAAAGATAAAAGAATCATATACAGATATTGGAAACTTAAAAAAAGATTGATTCGGCAACTTTATAAACAACGCTGAGGACAGCTTTTAATTTTATGTGTAAAAATGGGGTTTAGCCAGTTTCGAGCATAAGAAATCTTCCCCCCCTTTCTGTTTATAATACTAAGAGAAATTTTAATGAAAATAATGGATATAAGTTTTAAATTCATTATAAGATAAAAAAAGTAATTTATCTAAAGATACATTTAAAATGCTTAGATTACGATCAATCAATGAACAATAAGTAAATTGCCAGATCCAAGGTCCAAATACATATTCAAAGCTATAATAAAACTAGCCGAATTATATATATATCAAAGACACACCTTAAAAAAGAAGATTTTTAAGATAAATATTCTCACGGTGATGAAAATAGAACACTTTGACGAAATCATGCTTGAACCTTAAAATTTTGCAAATAGTAAAAGAGGAGCTGCTATGTCGATAATTTAAACTTCGAGTTAAAGCGCATGCTCCGGAACCCATCAGAGAGAAATGATTCAATCTTGGACCGGCAGTCTTATACTTGTGTCTTGTAGCATCCATATTATCGGTAAAGGCATTGACTAATACAATGACGTGCATGAAAGACAAATAATGCATTTTAGAATCTCGTGGTGGTTATTCGAACATTTGAAGAATACAATAGAGCTCTGGTTGTTAGACTGTAAATCTTAGGGTGGTTGGTTCACCATAGAGTAGTTTTGGCGACAGTGGAGATGCGAAGAAAACAACACATAGCGAACTGGTTCAGAAAATATACGAAACCAGTAGAGAGAGCAAAATAACCACTCATCAAAGTAGACACAAATATAATGGTTACACGATTCTCTATTCGTGAAGCTGTAGATTGTTTATTGTGAGTGAAAACGAATATTAGACGTTCTCCAGAAGCAAATCTGAGATTGAAACACGTTTTACGAATTACTACCTTTAATACTAAAATATTGTATAGTTCAGATTGCAATGGTCGCATCAATGCAAAGTGGTGAGAGGTGGAATAACGTTACGTTACTTTCAGAAAAGAATTACACTGGTGTTCAAAAGTTAAGCATAATTGATAATTATGTGAATAAAGAAGGAACTGTAAATCAGAATGGCGGGAAACGTCATATGCGAGTGTAAAATGGTTATAAAATAAGGAAGCAAATCAAAAGAATGATAATAATTAATTTTATTATCCAAAGTAGCAGTTTGAAAGAAAACTGAGCATAGCAAGGATTCACAAGAAAAAAATGAAACAAAACATTAAATAAAATACTGATGCTGCAGTTTAACAAGGCGTGTGGTCACCTCTGACAGCCAGGCACGCTGCACAGCGATTTACCATACTTGCTATGAGATGATAAATGAGTTGTGGGCACAAACGGTTCCAAGCTTCTTGGAGAGCTCTCTTCAGTTCTGTAACGGAGATTGGTGTGTGCGAAAGAGCTGCAATTTGTCTCCCGAGCATATTCCATACATGCTGGATAGGATTTAAATCAGGGGAGTTCGCAGGCTACGACATGCGATGGATGTTTTCCGTTTCAAGGAAGTCATCAATAAGCACCGCTCGGTGACATGGCGCATTATCATCCATGAATAGGAAGTCAGGACCGACAGCACCTCGAAACAAGTGAGAACATAAGGCTCAAAAACTTCATCTGTGTATCTTTGAGCAGTTACAGACCCCGCGTCAAAGAAATGGAGGTCTGTGCGGCCGTCCATCATGATGCCTGCCCATACCATTACTCCCCTTGATGGAAAATGATGTCTTTACGTTATGTTTCTTGGTTCAAAACGTGTTCCACGTTCTCTCCATATCGTTACCCACCGAGTATCACTACTCAGACTAAACCGGGACTCGTCACTGAACATCACATTGGCCCACTCTCACACACTCCAATGTTGATATTTCAAACTCCAGTTCAAACGAGCGCGTTTATGCGCAGACGTGAGGGGAATGCAAACTGCTGGTCTTCTGGCATACAGACCAGAATGATTGAGTCTCCTGTAAGCAGTTTGTCTCGAAATTCTAATTCCTGTGGCGACTGTGAGCGCCGAACCCAGTGCTCTGGCAGTACTGCCCCTCTGACGTCGCGCACTTATTACCAGATATCGGTCTTGGCGAGGGGTTGTGACTCTTGGTCGACCTGATACTGGTAGTCGGGTAACATCTCCCGTTCTTTGAAACCTCTGCCACAGTCTTGAGATCACAGACTGGTCCACATTCAGAATTCGAGACATTTCGGTTTGTGATCGTAAGGATTCCAGTATTCCAACGATTCTTCCTTTTGTAAACATGTCCAATTGGCGTCTTTGTGCCATCATTCACCTTGTTTGATGGTTAACAACGTTCCTTCGCACAGCAGTTGTACGAAACTTGTCTAAACTCCCTATGCTGCGAGAATCGGTTTCTCCGCGTTCCGACATGCGCCGTTGTTTTGCGCAGGACGTAGTCGACTGAAAAGTTTTGCATAAATTCATTGTTTCTTCTTCACCCAATTTATATCTGCAAGAAATTTGGAATAGTCTTACGAATATTTACTCCATGTTTTTCGCATTTTACGATTTTTGCTTAACTTTTTGACGCCAGTGTACATTCGTGCTTAATTCCACGTTGTAGTGCTGTCCGAATTGTATCATACTGGTGGCTCAACGCTGTATTGAACGTTACTTCTAACGGTTTGTTACTCCCAATGTATTCATGAAGATGAATGAAAACATCCCGTGTTTTTGTAGCAACTCTTTCTTATAGCTCTAGTGTCCTTTGAGGGCGTTTGCAACTTTATGTTCCTATGCGATTTTTGATCATTGTTGTGCACCTGTTTTGTCATGTCGATTTGCAAAAGGTTTTTTAATCTCCCTGCCGATGGAAAATTAATTATAATTCGCTTTAATTGTAACAACACTTTCAGATTTCATTCTTTGTAAATTGGATTTGTTAACTCAAGTAATTTTTGAATGTTATCACAGTTGAATTTTACACTAAAATTTAGGTTATTATCTCTTTTATCCTTCTTGTTATTACGAGATTTTGCATATTCAACATTAATGTCAAGTATATTAATATGGTTATATGGAACTAGTTTTTAAAATACATACCGTATATTTCCAAACATAAACTAATTAAAGCATAAGCAGTTTTTTCTTTAGCAATTTAACTAAAATTTAAAATTGGCATATGAGCCTAATGGAGAGGAGGAAATTTTTTTAACAACCAAACATGATGCCATGAAAACTAAAATGTTGTTAAATGGATAGAATATTTTCCTATCAAATTGCTGTAAAGTAAATCAGTAAATTTAACATCCAACATCCAAAACGAAGAAATTTGTAAACGGCACGTAATCGTCGACCTATGTTTGCAGTCCTGGAGGGAAAACTCACTGCATTATGGGCCTATGTTTTCAGATATCCCAATGAGAGAATAAGAATTTCACGAGTTATTCTCAAATTTTGATTCAGACCTGACTTCGAAGGATTTTTGTAGTACTTTTTTCCTTTAGAATAAAAGTTCCATCAAATATATCCAGAAAGATAAAAGATTAAAATCGTTTGCACACAACTAATGGAAAACTATAAATTTTTTGTACTAAGCCTCCCCCCTCCCCCCCCATCCCACCAGATTAGTAGACCCATATGTAGACCGACTCCTTTAAAAAAAAGTTCCAAAAATTCTCGGCTTATACACGGTAATAAATTTATTTAATAAAAGTATCTAACGTTCCGATATGAATGAAGTTTTCTTCTGAAATCCCATTTTGGATAAACTTTTTTTTTAAAATCATCACAGTCTTTAAAAAAACCACACAGACACATTATCTTTTGAGAGATTTAATGCAAGCAACACACGATGAAGAAAAGGATTAACGTACCAGTCAAAATGGCATTTCTTAAAATCTGAATACAGCACCTATAAGAGAATCTGATGGAAAGATATATGCACTGCCTGTGTATTCTTCCCTCTCTTTATTTTCTCTTTCTAATCTCATTCCGCTGAGATAGACAAGACTGTCATTTTATATTTAATTCAGTTTGAGATGCATCATGATCTAAAGAAAGATTCTCTTTCCAGTAATCGTAATATATCCATCGGCGTTAAGCGTTCTTCCCCGATGTCGTTCATAGCTTTTTTATTGGATGGGAAACAAACACCGTTTCTTACAATATAAGGAGGAATATATCGTTTGTTTAGTAAGAAAACACATTTAGGAAGCCATTTAGAAGGCAAGAAATACTTTTTCATTGTTTCGAAGCAGAAGACTGACATTAAAGCTGCCATTGTAGGGATTAAGAATGATTTGTATGGAGAAGGAGACAAAACCTTACTTTTATATGATGGCATGGATTTTCTCTTTTCTAGAGGTTCTTTTGTCGCATTCCACCTGCCCTTGTATTCTACCAAATCCCTTTTGAATTACAGATTATCTTAAGAAAGCAAATATATGTTCTCAGAAGAGTTTGGGGTAAATGAGACTAAGCCTTTTAAAAAATAATATGCGAAATACATTTAGGAAGTTTTTTTATTCAGAACCATGGTATTACGAACACATTTTGTTTTTGAGTTTTCAGGATTTTTGAATATTGTTATGATTTTACTGAGAATGGAATAAGATTTATAAAATATCTCATTAACAATAATCTGAAAATATAAAAGAAAATGAACTATTTTAATATTTTTTATAATTAAAGTAGGTATAAAAAATGGTTTCAATATTTTGCTAAATTATACTTACTTATATAGTATCCACGCAAAAATTGATAAACATGTCGTGCTAGAATTGCGCACTGACATGGTTTCAACTTTGTTCAAAGAATCCAACAGATTTCAATATTGCTTAGTTTCCCTATCTAAAAGTATTAGTAAGTGGTGGAAAAAATTTGATGCGCAATTATTATTTTTCGTCAGATTGTTTTAAATTTTTACTTCTGTTATCCCAACTTAATTTACAGATGTTACAGTTCATAACTTAACTGAACTTCTAACGCCACCTGGTGAGTGGTATGATTGTTAAGAGGGAGGTTCCGCCCTCTGTTTTCTGATTGTACATGCGTATTTGTGTAATATCCTTTATGTAGTTATTCTGATTCCTGTGATGTGATGTGTCCGTCTGCTGTCCACCCAAAATAAAAAGTGTTCTTAACCCACCTCGAGGAGATTATAGTCATTAGAATACTCCAAAATGCACTACACTCACGCATGAAAAACGTTGCATTGACTTTATAATTTTGAGCTATGAGTAGCAGTGTAAAAAATGAGAACTGACTTAGTATCAGCTCACCATTGCTTCCACACCTTTAAAATTCGTGAGTGCCGATATTCAATCTAATCTTTGAGCTCCACTCTTATCCATTTCTTCTTAAATCCCCAACATAACTGAAAATGGGGAATATTTGCACGTTGAAATCCTTTCGTTATATGGAGCGGAAGTCTAAAAATTAAAGTGTTAGCTTACGCGTTGATTTCACTGATTGACCGTTGCTTAAATAGACAATGTTGGCCACACTCAGACTTTCGTATAACTCAAGATCGACATCAGTTCTCTCAAATCAGCTTGAATCTCAACACTGCACTAAAATTTGCTTACCTTTTTCTGCTATTCTTCTGGTGGAAATTCCCCGTAATCCCGATCTTTATAGGAATATCATTATATTTTTCATTGTAAATTTATATGAATTTGAATGCATTCAAATTGTAATATTAAACAAAGAGGCCTTTCTAAAGTGTTATTGTAGAGAAAACTTAACTCTTACCTTTCTTCTTGGGAGACGATTTAATTTAAAATGGAAAAATTTTTTTGTATATTTAAAAATATAATTAAAATGAAGTAAATATTATTTGTTTACTATTTATTAATTAATTGATTCTTTATAAATTAATTGTTTGTTAATTTAATAATAATTCATGTATTAATATTTTAATATTAATATAATTCTTATTTGTTAAATATTTTTTTATCAGCAGACGATTTATTTTGTAATTTATTTCTTGGCTAATGTGTAAAATGTTTTCTGGCAATAGAATAAAATTTCAGTTAGTTATTGTGCTGTAAATAAAATGTTGGTTTGGAAGGTATTCTGAATTAATATTTGTCTCATATTTACCACACTAATTCGACTAAACTGACTCACATTAGCAACCAATAAAGCTACTTTATGATTAATCCTAAAATTGAATCCCAGATGTAAAGTTTAAGGAAAAAATAAGTATAATTTTATCAGTGTTAGTTACAGATGTAGAAGTTAACCTTTTACAATTCGCATCCAAATTTCATAGAGTGAGAAACATATAAATCTTCATTTTAGAATAAAACCTCTAGATAACTATAGTAGGAAAAATGAAGTAATGTTTAAATTTCTGAAACATTTATCTATAAATTCAAGAATACATTATAGCGAGATGTATTTTTGCTTTATGCCTAGAAATTGTTCTATATCAATTCTTTTTTAAAGTTATAGTTAACTTTTAAATTTTTGTATTTTTATTCTAAACAAACTATTTTTGTGGCTCTATTATTGTAAAAGACAAACTTAATTTGTGTAGCATATCCTTAATTTACTTCCAGACGATCTTGAATTCTTTTAATCTAAGCATAGTAATTGTTTCTTGGTTTCTATGTATCTTTATTGTATTGGCAGTTGCTGTAAAAATTACGCTCAAGAACTCTTTTAATGTGTGAATGATATCAATTGAAATATGCAGTAATTATCAACATTTGAATTTGGATGTTTTATCAATTGTTATCATCCATGATTTGTTTTGAATTTCCCTAAAAGTCCCGTATAAAAATATGCTATCAGGACTTAAAATTTTTTCAATCGAAATGCTTATCAACATGCATTCACAAAGTTTCATTATTTAAATATTATTGTTTAAAATTTATAATATTAAAACAATTATTACTTAAAATTTTAATAATTTATAGTCCCTAAATATAAATATTTAAAACTTTTTTTTCGAATTGATGTTGAATTTAAAATTATGAACAAAAGAAGTATTGTGCACACACGCACGCACAAGAAAGCATGAATTTCATAAGTATGTAAGTCTTAAAGGTTACAAAATTTGTAACATGCGGTGTCGAATGCTGTGTTACTCTTTTTTCCAAATCTTTCGGAATTGACTTTTTCAACAATAAATATTCAATCTGATTTTTAAAAAAATTGAAAAAAAAGTTTCTAAATCAATCCCGAGATATCTCAATTTAGAAAACATTTTCCATTTTCTGAGGGAAAAATAGCATTTAAAAACAGTTGTCAAAAACACTCTAAAAACAATGAAAGAAATGGATTTCAATTTGAAGGAAAATTAATCTCATGTTTAGTATTCGTATTTGATGTCCCATGTCTTTTATTATATTACCAGAATTGGTTTCCGTGTATATTCGAAATTATTTTCTTTCAAAAATGATCGAAATTAGGGGGAAAAAGGAGTCTTTAATCGACTAGACCGATGTTTTTAACTTTTCTACATAATTAGTTTCTGTGAAATGTTTTCGTTTGGAAAGGAGTGAAATAGCTCTTTGATTTGAATTCATTGTAATGTTTTGATGCATTAGTAAAAATGTTTTATTTACTTCTATTTTTTTAGTTTATTACAGAAAATTTTTTTAACTGAATGCTTAAAATGTTTTCCAAGTTTCAATTGCTTTAATCTGTATTTTCTTTTGAAATTGAAAATGATATAATTAGACATGAAAGCAGAATGTGAAAATTATTATTTTTTGAAAAGTTGCAAATTATTTAAAAGTTTTTAATGGGTAAATAATAAAAAAATATTTAAAATGTTAGTAGCTATCTAGATTTCATTTTACTTCATTAAGAAACATTTTCATTTTCAAAACGTCTTCTTATTTTAACAAATATATAATTGTCTGCGTGTTTTATTAGCTTTATTGATGTCACAAGTTTTGAGGAAATTGTAAATCTAAAGTTGTATTACAGTTTGTACTGTTTAGAGAGAGAGAGAGAAGGGAAAGTTAATTTTTTGTAGTCCTTTAACTTTAGTTATTTTTTCTATGCATTAAGAAAACGAATTCGTGAAAGAAGAAGCAACAGTAAGTTTAAATCTAGAGTAACTCGTTAGAAATATGTGTATTATATTTTAATGAACTTAGAGTCATCCAATTTTGCAAAAGTGGGATAAGGCTGTACATTTTGTTTTGAAGTCTGGGTTTAATTGATATGAGTTGTGCATCTGTAAATGTCGCTTAGTAGTCTCATTATCATTAAGTCATATAAAAAAAGAAAACAGTTTCATAAAATTAACTAAATAAAATCACAAAAAATGCGGATGTAATATAACTTCCATATTAATTATTCGGGAAATTAGAAAATACCATCAGCCTCTCTTTCTCTGTATAAAAATATTATATATAAACCTTCTGTTCTAGAGAAATTTACTTAAATAAGTAAGTATAATTACTATTTAATCGAACAAAAATAAGAATTTCATTTTCACCCTTCCAAGATCTTCGTCTGGTATTCAGATAAAAATGCATAACAAGCAAGACTTTTCTATTTCAAGTAGCAATTTCGGTCATGGTTGTTTTCGTCATGATTGTGAATTCGTGGCTGGTATTGTCTCTGTCGTGTTGTGGGGTTCATGTCCTGGTACATCTTAAGGACCCAACTTTAACATATATTCAATCTTTAAATAGTCTCAATAGAATACTAAAGATATAGGGATTGATATTTAATGTAACCCGTTTCTATCAAATACTTTTTCTAGTAATGTTTTCTACCTTGTGGTCCCTAAACAAAGATTTAAATCTCGTGCTCTGTGAAATTCTTCCGGAGAGGATCTTCTGACCTCAATAATACATTTTCCTCCTTCCTTTCATTCATTACACTACTATTTAAATATTATTGCTCATTTACATATAATATGCATGCAAATGTGAGCAATACACACGAGTTTGTTCTTCGTAAGTTAAGGTTATTATATCATACATCACAGTATGTGGCTCTAGAGATTAGTTAAAACAAATGCGAATGTGTGAGAACCTTCACATTATAACTTTACCGCACTAGACTTTTAGTATTTTGACACCCAATTAATGGGTGCATTTAAATAGCATTTTCTTATATTTTTCATAATTATAAATCTTTAATGCCACGTCGTGCAATTAATGAATATGTTCTATTAGCAATGATTATATCCTTAATGCAATTACAACACTTCAAATAATTCCTTATCACTTGATGAGTGCAATTTGTTTACCTTCTAATTTATTTTCTTTAATCTACGGCATAAGCTAATTGCTATCAAAACTTATTTTTGCATATTTAACTTGGTATCTGAAGAGATCTAATAATCACATTCAAGTGTATTTGAGAGCCTGTAAGGAATTTGCAAGAGATTAAATTTTCTTAAGACAAATTTTTTCGTAGACCTAAGGGAATGTTTTAAGTCCTAGTTGAAAGAAAGGTGCTTTGGATATAATATTATTATTAATAGCAAAACAATATGTACTTATATTAGTTATGAACTTTTTACCCATGAAATTGTATAGTATTACACTTGTTTCTATTAGTTTAGTTTCATGAGCATTCACACTCTATTTTACTCGTACAAGAAAATATTCAATTTTAAATCAATAATATTATCACATAAGACAATTGTGAAAAATCGAGAGTACTATATTTTATACTTTTCTTTTAAAGTTACAATTGTATGATAATTTAGAATGTATTTGAGCTTTGTACTGACTAAAAGTAAATATTTTCATATAATTATAAGAAAAAATCAATGCATAAGGATCATTAAACACTGAATGATCATCAAACTTATTTATACGCTACGCAACTGAGAAACGCAACAGCATGAAGGAGTGGTCAGGAAATAATGGAAGTCTTAGAGTAGGTACACCTCATCAAGATGATGCCAAAGCGATGTCTCAAATGATGTGAAAAATGCAGTGCTGTCCGGTACCAGTTTAGTGCGATATAAGAGAACATATACGTCAAATAGTAGCTTGTGGCCTGACCTCCTAGTGTTGGTTAAAAAGTTTGCAATTGATCCCACAGCACAGCTGACTCTACAATGGTGCCGGTCTGGATTGATGTGAGCCCCGGAATGGTACTGGAACGCGTTTTCAGATAAATTACGCTTCTATTTTCAGAGATAGTCACTGTGTATGTATGGCGACGCCACGGTGACGGGTCTAATCCGGCAGCATCTGTGCAATGCCCCACTCCTCTTTAATGCGGCATCATGGCTTAGAGCAATATCACATATAATATCAGGTCACTTCAGGTTCGTATAATAAGCACGATGATAGTACAGCGGTACGTGGATGATGCGCTGTGTTAAGTGACGTTTCCTTTCTTTTGGGGAGGATGGGAGGTTTCCTGGGCCTTTTGCTAGCAGGTTAAGGCCTGACCACACACACTGCCTACTTCAGTCAATGTTGCTTACAAATGTGCAGATGCTGTTTTGGTTATCATTCTCTCCTTATTTTTCTTACCAGTTGAACATGTCTGGGGCTTGATTGGATTCCATTTGCATGCCATACCATAAACGCGTTCAGCAGACAAACTGTAAAAATGGTTGACGGAGAATAGAGAGCTGACCCTGAGGACACCACCTATATTTTAAATCCTTGAAGGATGCCAGGTGCCCTTTACCGGCAGGAAAACTCCTGACCATGCATGAAATACATTTACGAATTTCATCTCGTGAGGTCTGACAAGAAAAGAGAAATATGTGATGGAACTTCTCACAGACTTCTTGTTGAGGATTCCTGAGATATTCTTGATTTCTTGTGAGAAAGTACACAGAGTAAGATAATTTCTATGCCTAAATTATGATAGAAGTCAACTAGGTATTATACAGGACAAACAGAGTGAGAACTCGGACAAAAGATTATCATGTGAAATCTCTGACTCCCGCAGCAAATTACACCCGCGTTTAGGGGTGAAAAGGAGCTAAATATTTTAATGGGGATTTCGGGTTTGTTCAATGGAAGAGATTCTAAGTCACATGCGCCTCTATGAAGATGCAATCGAACTTTTCAGAGAAATCACAAGCTAAGACACTGATTTAAAAAAGAACAAACTCGTTTTCAAACCAGCAGCTACAACTCTCACTTTCAGACCTTTGTGACTTTACTACGAGATCTGCACAAGATATTGATTTTTTAATGCTTGCATAGATCATGCATCTGCCAGTTTAAATGAGAGGCTCTTTCCAAAGCTCAAACGATCATCCAAACTTGTCTCAACATATACTGCAGATCTGAATACTGAGACAAGTTCTTATTTACCTCACTTAATCCACATTGATATTTAAAAGTGAATAATAATTTATTATTGTTAATTAAAAGTTTTAAACTTCTTCTGACATCGCAACTCATGACGTCGGTAAGCCGGCATGCTGAAATATTAGCATTTTGATGATATATTTTTGCTTTCAAATTTTTTAATTCTTCGATAGCTGTCAGGCAATTAAGAATAAGGCAATTTAAAACATTTATGCATTCTATTAACGAAAATAATAATAATTTTTTTTGTTTAGGTCATAGAAAAACCAGAGGATTTGAATGCAAAATCTATGAATCCATCATTGATTCAAAACTCAATGAATCATTCATTAATACAGGAATGTATGGATGTGGGTATGATTCGCTATGGATGTGCGGGGAATTAAAAATGGTAATTTCGCAAAATCTGAGTTATAATTTCGGGATTTTATGAAAAGTCCTCCTTTTAAAATATTTTCGTCAATATAATTGGAGTTAAGGATTTTCTAATTTTGGAGTTTTTAAATAAAACAAATTACTTTGACCAACTCAGCTTCATAAGAATAAAAACACTCCTAGAGTTTTAATTCGAAATTTTGATGCAAAAATAAAATCTCAATTTCAAAACGGAGAATTTTATCTATGACGCACTTAAATTTAAATTGTTGTAGTCAATAGATATAAAGTTTTCTTGGAGATCCTTTTCAGAAAAAGAAAAGAAAATGACAAAAATTTCTTGTGAGTAGGGAAAATCCATGCCATTTTGGCACTCGTATACTTATTGATCTTAGCACGTTTCTGAGTGGAGAAAAAATGGAAAGTGAGAAGTGAGAAGCATCTTTTCTTTGCGCACTTCTCCATCTCTTTATCTTCCAATTTGTTTTCATAGCTCTGCTGAGAGAGATAGAACTCGTCATTTTGAGTTGAACTCTATTTAATAGGAAATGTAATTTAAAGGGAGATTCTGTTTGAGATATCTTTTCTTTTATTTCAAAGTTAAGACGTCCTTCCATTACTATAACATTAGAGGAAAGAGAAATACGTAGTTCCTCATGACAACACTGGAAAATCTTTGGTATTTATCAGACAGACATATTCAAAACTCATTTTTATAACAAAGAATGCATTTTTCACTATTTTGTTGAATAAACAACGTTATGGGGACTAAGCCTTATTGAAATGACCTGAGGAAAAAGTTTTCTTATTGTGTTTCATATGTTCAGTTTATGCCTTCGTCACGTTTTGTATTAGACTAATATCCATTGAAGATACCGAGTTGGTTTTCTTTTTAGTTAGATATTTGATCTTTTGCATATTAACTCTATAAGTAAGTAAGTAATCTTTTGACATAATATTTTAGACCTTTTTGAGCAATTAATAAGGATATTTAATTCTTTCAAGTGAGAAAGATACAAAGTGTGTTTCTTTTTGGTGATTTTTCATAGCATATCTCATGCATTTTTAAAAATTTCTGTATTAACAGATAAATTTTTTTTCTGAATATCTACTTTTATTTGTTATGGTGTTTTGCACTATGTTTAATGTATTGACATCCGATTTTGGAGTATTTTATGAGAATAGGAAATAGGTAACAAATATAAATAAAATCTTTTATTTTTTAATATTTTTGAAGATGATATTTTTATATCACAAATTCCATTATTAACACCCTTTTATAAGCTTTACTTGTATGTAATGGAAATTGAATTCAATTTCCAGCCACTTTAAAAGGTCAGATGAATTCGAAATTTTGCTCATTTGTCCAGGATCGATGACAATACAATAACTTAATAATTTTGTTCCATTGTCCTGATCAGGATCATCAGGATTAACGATTTCCCATTTTCAGATCCCCTCCCGCATATGGCTACTAATTTCAGATCGCATTTCCAGATTTGGCGAATAAAATATTAAATTACAAATTAGTTTGATTAACTATGAGGGTGCTTTTTAGTTTTTTAAACTGTAATTTTTTTTTATTAATTAGAACTAATATGAGAAACATCGTTTAGTAATGTAGTGATGAACAGCGACAATATATGCATATACTTAGTTGTGCCAGAAGTTCTGACCCAAAAATTTGAAATTTTTTTTCTGTGACTAAAACAAAACACACGTTTCTAAATTTTGTCGTTGAATATTATTTGCAATATATGTTTCCAAAAATTGCACGTTGTTCGAAATCAACCAGAACTTAACACTTTGAATTGAAGCATGCAGGATATTGCTCTGAGTTAAAAAAAAAGAGGAGCCCGTCGGTGATTTTTAAGGATGTGAAACATTTTGACTTCAAAGGGTTATTCATTTATCTAGCAAATGAATGGTCTTTTGAAACATGGGTTTTCTAAAAACAACCGCATTGTAAATACACTCATGTCTAAAATTATAGTCACAAATATAAAATTTGTGAAAACGTATGATTTTTACTTACTGTGTTGCCACGAAATTTGGCACAGAGACATATTACAGTATGAGAAAGAACATATCAAAACGAGTTTAATTCTGAATTAACATACAAGGAATATACAAAAGTGTGAAATAATGAATCGGAGATAAAGCAATTACCTAGTGAAAAGTCTCTCATACAGAATAAGGCCATCATACACTGTTATGCAAGCTTCATAACGACATTCCATACTACTTATTAGTGAGTAAATATATGATTGGGGCAACAAACCCATGCTTCCGTAAACTCGACTTTTTTACTCCTGGAGCTTTCTGGGAGGATGATTACACTGAGAAAAGGCTCTTCCTACACAATCCTAAACATGTTAAATAGGACTCAGATCCATAGATATCGAGGGTCAGTCTGTGTGGAGAATTTAATCTTTTTAAAGAAATTCAGTAACAATGGGGGGGGGGCCGCTGATTATTGCCAATAGAATGTTATCCGGGCCAATAGTCCCTCTGTAAAACCTCACTGGATTCAAGGACCTAATTCCTATAGCGTTGTTTTTACGGTACTCACATCGTAGACGCTTTGTGGTGTACGACTGTCCTACATTATGGCACCTCAGTTAAGGATTCCTTTGTCACCAAATCTGTCGAATTTTGCTACGTAGGGGGAAGGAAAGTGAGCTCCCTTTTCTCTCTAGATGAAGACTTCGACAAAAATCACTTTGATGAATCTCGACTCATCACTGAAAAGAACACGCCTTCATTCTTGAAATATCCCCGTTTATGTTTTCGGCTTCCCAACAACCAGTCTTTCCTGTTAGATGCGATCAAAAGGACACCCAAGACGGACGCCAGAAGTAAAGGCCAGTCTCTGCAAGATGTATGTGGACTGTTTACCAGGAAATTATTCTTCCAGACTCAGAAGCAAGGTCACGAGCAAACTGAAGAGCCGTTTTGTGCCGATGTCATCGTGCGCTTAGTGCCAAGTAGTGATCCTGTGCAGATGTTGCTGCTCTGGGGTGCCCTTGACCAAGCTTTTTGTTGGCAGAACCACTTGCTTGGTATTGATTCCACAGAAGGGAGACTACTTTCAGCGTTACCTGTAACCATCTAGCCCCCTCCGCTTAAGACTGACCAGCTTCAAGCCTGCGAACGGTTCAACCTTTCAAGAAATACTTTAAGCGATTATGAGAAGCCATTCTCACTGGAAACAGGCTTTGTTTGTTTTAATGCAATATTCTCAAAACTGCGGGTAAAAGCTTCATAGGTGTAAACAGTCTAAATTCAATAGTTCTGCAAAAACTAACGCTAAGCAACTTCTTTTACTGAACTGAAGGTTAATATTGTATTACCCGTTTTTCAAAATATGTAAAATACAAATTCTGTCAATTTTGCTTACAGTAATTTAGAATTACGTCGAAAACCATGTTTGTGACCCTAAATTTGGACATGAGTGTATTCTTCGGATGTTTTTGTCTATGTTCTGTGATAACACCAGCACTAGGCAAAAAGGTTTGCGTGAAAAATAGCCAAAATTCTTGTAGATTCTTTTAAAATAGATGAATGTGTTCATAAGAACCATGTTTGGAAAATGAAGACTTTAGACCAAAAGGTTATCAGAGAGTAGTGTCATTTTCTAACAATGGTATTAAAGCACCAGAGCAAAAGGTATCAGACCTTTAAGCAAAAGAATTATTGTGGTTGCATGCTTATTATGGCCACAGACGAATTCTGTTTACCAAGAGAAAACTTGCTTTTAAAGGATATTTCAACCATGAGAATGACCATGCGTGCGCAAGGCCCAAAAAGCCAAGGAGAAGAAGAGACGCGCGGAGATCTCATTATCCAGCATCTGTAATCAAAGAAGTCTTAAGGCATCGATCAACCGGGCTCGAGCCCAGGGCCTCGGTTACAATGGGGGCCTCGTCTCGTTCTCGACCCAGCCTTAATAAGATCACGATTCGAATCATTTCAACTGTCAAATGTTATTTTCGGTTGCATTCTGTAAAAAACTAGGAGTTTCGAACGATATGTCAACTGACTACATGGGATGACATTCGTCCTAAGCCTACCAACATTCATCTTCATTACTCATTCAGTCGAAAAGCAGCAGTCGGTCGAGCTGGTTTATGCGACTGTAAGTTACACACATTTATTTGTTTCAGGCTTGTAGGAGTATTTAACAACGTATGCTTTGCACTGTCTACTTTTATGGGGCATAAGCTGGGGCCTACATTTGTGTAGGGGCCCAGGGCTTACTTTCGAGCAAGGGCCCAGGACCTCAAGAAGTCTTAAGACGTCCCTGTTCATAGTGATTTGGTGGGGTGTCAACTATGAAGGCGTCTCAGAGGTTCGTTTTTGCAAGAAATAAGTGAAGGTAATGCCGAAAGCTTATCAAAATACAATCATAGAGCCTCACACAATAATTAAACCTATAATCATAAGCATATTCAATGGAAATGACTGGACCTTCAACAGGACTGCTTCTCCTTTTAGAGTGAAGTTCCCAGTAGTGTTTGAAAGAAAATGTGCCGGACTTCTCATAGCACAAAGATTGGCGTTCTAGCTGTGTTGGGATTTTAATCCACAAAACCAGTGGTTCTTAAACTTTCGATCACCGTGGGCCCCTTTTTGTATCAGCCTGACATCGTGGCCCCCCAAAATTTTGGACGCACACTTTCCTGATTCCCAACACATGGCTGCGTGATTTAAAGGTACCGTAAAAAAAACTAAGACTACCTATGCTACTTATACCGGTGGAAAACTTCTTTTTTATTTTAAGAATCTAATAAAAATATTACGAAGTTCTAATTTAAAAGTAACTGAACTAATATTTTTAATCGAAATACATGTTCTGAAGAGTTTTTTCATTGGAGGCAAATTAGGGATATAATCTAGGATGGCACATATTTTAATTTTTCCACGTGGCCTTTTAGAGTCTGTAAAAAAGGGAAATCTTGACATCGAATGAAAGATCTTCGCAGACTCCCTAAAAAAGCGCTGAGGACCCTCAGAGGTCCACGGACTAAAGTTTAAGAACCGCTGCACTAAACTATAAATTATGGTCATTATTGAAGAATGATAAATAGAAAAAAGAAACAATGAAATGTTTTACAACTTTACCAAAAATAATCCATCCTCAGATAATGATTTTCTTGCATTGCATTTGTAGAATAAAAGTTAAAAGGATTGTTAAGAGTATGAAGAGAATTATTACTGAATAACAAACTAAGCATGATTATTTAATAGTTAAAATATTTTAACTTAAAAAGATTATTCTCTAAGGTTTGGTTTTAATGCAAAACTTTTGTATTTAAACATTTAAAATTTAGCTTTATTTCTTTATTATTATTTTTATATTAAACAAAATTAATTAAGTCACTTTTTTGTCAATTTTAATTTTTTAAACAATATGGAGCAACGGTAAAACAGACAAGCTCTCTTTACATAAATATATTTTCCTACTACAATATTTTCGCGACTGCCTAGTAAATAAAACTGAGAAAAAAACATTTCCTTATTTTTTCTTTTTAAATTTCCTGATCGGGAATTTACAAATAAACTATTTTGCACATATGCCGAAATTCGAATCGTAATGGAAGTTAAAAACAATGTTTCTATTTCCAAATCTAAAGTTAAAGTCAATTTTTATAAACTCTGTATTTTTTCTTTCTATATAGTGCAATATACAACATAAAAAAATGTAACAATTTTTTGTAAAAATGCATTATGCTCAAAATATTTTTAATACTTGTATTACTTTTTTTAATTTGACGGTCTGAGCAATGCATTTCAAAATGAAATTATAAACTAGAAAAATTCGATTTTCGTGAAATTCTGGTCGATTACCTGATAAAATAAACAAAGGGAGGGCAGGGCTCCTTTTCTTGTTCAGAATAAACATGCAAATTTTGTTTGCATCGACGGAGAAATAAGACAAACAATCATAGAAAATAGAAAAATGAATGGATGTGATGGGAATGTTCTGTTTTCTTATGGTATAAAACTGTTTTACAAAATAATATTTATACGAATTATTTGAATAGAATAGTTAATAAGAAAATTCTAACCGTCTGCCTTTTGACTGAATTTTTGTTTGATGCCATTTGGAATTTTAAAAAATTTTCAAGCATAAATGCGAACAAATATTTTCAATTTAAACAAATTATAAGTATATAATAGAATTTTTTTATCGATTTATTTAGAAGGAACAATTTTTTTATTAAATTATATAAGTGAAACATGCATTTTTTAATAATTTTTTAAATAAATATACGAATTTAGATGTCAATGTGTTTATGATTTCAGAAATTCCTTATAAAGAATCCCATGAAAATTCAGGAAGAAACTGTTATAGTTTATTTTACACGGTGACTTTTTTTTACTGTAGGATAGTTATGATCAGTCTATTCATAATAATTATGATTTAACTATACATTAATAGTAATCATTCATTTATACATTATCAACTATTGTTACTTCATACATCATTCACTATTGTTTCTTCATACATCATTCACTATTGTTTCTTCATACATCATTCACTATTGTTTCTTCATACATCATTCACTATTGTTTCTTCATACATCATTCACTATTGTTTCTTCATACATCATTCACTATTGCTTCTTCATACATCATTCACTATTGTTTCTTCATATATACATCATTAACTATTAGACTTCATATTTAGAGTCTATACCAGAGGTTCCCAAACTTTTTTGTCTCATAGAACCCTTGCCATGTTTTTCGGTTTTGGGTAGACCCCTACTTACCTAATAATAAATTTTAGCAAATTTATCAACTTAAATGTCCTTTTGAAATGTGGTAAAGAGCTGTACTTACTTTAATATATTTAAATTTCTAAATGTAGTGAAGTATAGTGTTTAAAACCTAAGACACACATGTTAATTAATTAATTAAATTTTAATTAATACTTAAAATAACTGTTACATAAAGTAACTGAGCAGCAAACAAATGCATTTGGTGGACGAGATGAATCTGGTGCTTCTAAAATTGCTGATGTCCGTTTCTAAATTTTACTTGAATATCTTCTTAGTGCCTATTTCGATCAGTTCCTCTTGTAATAAGACATTTGTCTTTCTTTCAATGTGACCATATTAATTAATTGCGTACTGTAGTTTTACCATATATATATAGTCAAAGCATTCTCAAACCTGAAGTCAAAGTCTGAATAAAGGGCATTTAAATGTTGAAAGTAGGTTAAAACGTCCTTTCTCTGGCAGATTGTGTGTGACCAAATGGAGAAACTAGGAAAATTCGGACGCCCAATATATTACTCCTTAGCTTAATTACGGCAAGAAACGTCGAAATTGTGGTTTTTGTAACTGCAAATTAACTTCATTAAATTTAGTAAACAAATCTGTTAAACAGGTAAATCTGGTTTCCACTTGATTAAATTTTCTTTTACAATTAAAGTCATGATCTAGTTTAATGAGAGTCCCTATCGTAGACCCCCATTTACAAATCATGGACCCCCAAATTATTTTCGCCGACGTAGACCCCTGCATGCTGTCATAGACTCTTTTGGGAATCACTGTTCTATACATAACTATTATTATTTCAAGAATCATTAGTTATTATTCTCCACAGAAAACGAAATCCCAAATTATACCGAATTTTTAAAGAGCCAGATATCCATTGCATTAAAATTAGCCGCCTCAATTGGATTGGGTATGTGTGTGTGTGTGTGTGTTATCCATATATAAACGATAGTAAAATTATTAAAGTAATTTCTTCGGCTAGACCAATGCTTCTCAAACTCTCAGAATTTGCGACCCAATTTTCAATCATAATTTTCAACGCGTCCCCTTCCATACAATATAACAATGTATTGAATACAATAATAATGTAATTTGTATCTAAAGCTATAAAACGATCTTAATTATAAACACAGTACAAGCTATCAAGATAAGTATTAAATTTTGTATATGTTACTTTTATGTAAGTTACTTTAAAGTATTATATTACTTTTTCGTTCTAATTTTTAAATTGGAACAGATTGTAATATAATTTTTAGTTGAAGATTGTTCCAAAATTAACAAAAGCCTTGATACAGAAGGACTCTCAACTGCCGAAGAAGAAATCTTCATAGGTTTCTCGGGAAGTGGATAAATCAAAAGGCAACTTAGTAATAATTCTCTCTTTGAATTTTGGGCAGGGGTGGATGATGAATGTTCTGCAATGAAAAAAAAAGTTATTCGTATGCCTTTTCTATTTCCAATAATAGTAACTATTAAACTTAATTTAGTTTTGATAAATTAATTAGCAAATACATTGTGCAGCTCTGATACTTTTATAAGAATATTATATCAGTATAATTGGGCATTTTATTTGTTTATTATGCCAGAATAAATTTTGTTTTGCCTCCCTTCAGTAAGTAATATATATATTTTTAATATTCTTTTATTTTCAACTTTTCTCTATATGCTTGCGATCTCCACGTAGGATTATCAAGCCCCCTAGGGGTCGTGCACTACAGTTAACCGGTGGGCTAGGCTAAGGGTCGGCAAAATTGTTGCTTTGGTAAGCCAAATCAATCAAACATTATGGTTCAAGATGTCGCACTGTATTTGAATCAATTCAGCTTTTGCAGCAATGCATTCAGAATTAGGGAATGAAGGTCAATAATACAGACTTAGAATTTCTTTATACACTCTGTTACAATAAAATACATGCGCCCAGAAAAATTGAGTTACTATCACGAAACTTGGCAGGAATGTAGTCTGGTAAGAGATAGGCAAATAATTAAAATTTCGACACCAACGAAACAAGGGTAAGTGCGCTATGCGCATATGGGATGCGCAGCTAGGAAGAATTAAGACCACGATTGCTCGTGCCATAGGGTTATTCAAAAAAAAAAATCTGTCGACAGGATGGACGTTATTTTGACTGGAGGTGCTTTGGAACAGTACGAACAATATCGTGTAGTATGCTTCAAAAAAGCAGATTGGTCGAATAGGGGTTTCGGCGGTAACCTCTGTCGGAGCGATGTGGTAGTTGCTCAGTGTTGGCAACAATGGATCACGGAAGGGATAATCTACCATCACGGAAGGGAAAATATACCATCACGGATGGTCAGGTCATCTCAGGAACACAAATATATGCAATGATCTCACAATCATAAGAGTGGCCTCGTCCTCACCAACAACTTCGCTAGAATCGGTTTGATGACATTTACTATCTTCCAGACATCCCGTGGTATCAAGGGAAAACCATTTGGAGACGACTGCCTGATGCAGGTAAAAAGTTCTGATGACCATTAGAATGACTATCACTGACCTCACATCACAGGCAGTGCCAACTGGATTTTTTCCTACAGGCTGGAGAGTGACCGACTGGAGGCCTGTGACCTTCAGCGATGAATCCCTATTCAGTCTCAATGCTGATAACCAGTGCATATGCGTGTGGAGGAGGTCAAGCTACTGATCCCCTCCGGTATTTGTTGTCTAGAGGCTACGGTGATTATCTAAGGTGTGACAGGGTGGGGAGTGATATGCTCGATCATCTCTAGTCGTCCTTCAAAGCATTTTGAAAGCATGCAGTTACGTGGGCGAGATTTTAAAATCAGTTGTACTCCCTATGCTATCATATCACTTCGGCTGCCGTTTATCGGCAAGACAATGCTCTTCCACATGCTTTTGCGACTTCCTCAGCAATGTCTTCAAGGATATTTCGTACTTCCATGGTATGTAGAGTCATGAGACCTATAGCCAATACAGCCTGTATGGGACGTGTTTGGAAGGCAATTACAGCCGTCGAGGAATACTCGCGAATTAATTATCCAGTTCAAAGATTATGGCATGAATTTCCGCAATAGGTCATAGGTGACCTTACTTATTCGATGCCACGCCATGTTTTGGCTTGTATAGCTGTCAAAGATAAATTTCCTACCTTTTGATTTATAACTTTTTCAAGGCACACACATCATCTTAATAAAACCACCTGTTCTGAATTTGTAATCATTTGCTTATCTCTTCATGTACTATTTCCCAAGTTTCACGTTAGTTGCTCGTTTCCTTTTGGGTACATATATTTTTTCGTAACAGGATGTGTATTAATTTGCTTCATTTAAAGATGTTTTTTGAAATAAGAAATTAAAAAAAAAACATAAGGCACAACTAATTCTTCAACAAAAATAAAAAAATTTAAATTGTAAATAAATTACGTATTATGTATTTATAATATATAAACATGCTTATATATTAAAATTTATAAACAATATAAATATAAGTTTTTCATCAATATAGTTAAATAAAAAAAATATTTTAATGCGATCTTTGTCCCTGACCCCCTTAAGTTAAACATTTTTTTGTCTGGCCCAAGTTAGCCTTTGAGTTTGACATCCTTTCTGTACATTATCAATTATAACAAGAGTGTTGATTTGCTATGTTATATTTAATGATGAATGTAGAATTTTGAAACAACCCCTGAAACAGTCAGATGAAAATGGAAGGTAAAACTGATTCACTAAATGAATGCAGGTAATAAATCTCTCGATGATAATTTAAACTTGGAAAGTTATTTGGACTTGCTGGAATTAGATTTTCATTTTTGTTGTCGCATCTTTATTACCCATACGAGATAAACGGTTAGATGAAGCAAATACGATCAAGTGACAATGATTAAAGGTTGGAAGAGAAAATTATAGGCACCTTATATTTCGTTCCTTTCATTCAATCACGTAGTGGCTGAACTATTGAAGTACGAATTATCTAAAGAAATTTGAAATAAAGAAAATGTTGCCTGTCTGAATACCTTAAGAGCGTATCTTTATTACATTATAAGAAACGGTAAATAATTTTTTATGCCAATAATATAGTATTTCCAAAGATATTAAAAAGTACTTGTTTGATTTTTGGTAGATTTATATACAGTAGCATCGCATTTAGTGACAGCAGCATGGAATTATTAAATATGTAACAAAGTTCTTGATGATAGTTTCTAGTCTTGAAAATAAACAACAGGTTATATTTTAAAGCTTATTATATCATTTTCTGTGAATGTTTACATCTAATATCACATATTGATTGGACTAGTTACTTTATTACTTTATTTTTAGATGATACATTTTTCAGTATCTTTATCGATGATAAATTTTAAAAAAGTAACATTTGTCATTAGAAAAAGTACAATTAATGATTTTAGAGATAAATTATATTATATGGTACAAACTCTGGCAAAGAAAGCACATTGAAAGCATTGTATACAAGAGAACGCGGTGCGTTTTTTGAATACTTTTAGATAGCTACTAGATCCTAGGACACACTAAAATATATAACATGCACATTGTTATTTTGGGATTATATAATTTTTTTCAAAAATAATTCCCTTTTTATTATTTTGAAGTCTCTAAATGCATGTATATCAAGTATTTTTCCCATCACAAATTCCTTTTTTCTAAACATATAATAGAGTCACTACTTTATAGATATTGTTCTTTTTCTTTTAAAATCCACTATTTTGGAGTAATAAAGCAGAAAACTAACATTAAAGATTTCAAATGCTTAAATATTGATTACATTTTAAGATTAAACAAAATTACTTGAAATTATTTCTTGAGCTATTATTTTCTAGATATAATAATATAAAATATAAGAAATTTGCTTAAGGGCTTTCGAAGAATAAGTAAATTTAATCTAAAGTAATGCACATGTTTGCAATAACTAATGATAAGACGGCCTATATTGATATACGATAGGTTGGTGAGGTTATTTTTCTGTGATTCAACAGAACTTGAATCGTATTTGAGGGAAAATTCAGTAAAACCTTAATTTAAATGTTACAAAATTCTTTAAATTCCTAAAGAGAATGTAACTTTTTGTATTTCGTTCAAATTATTGAACTTATTCTTAGTTTTAAGAATACAGTATTTCAAGATTAGGAATAAATAATATGGCTTTTAAATTCTCAGAGAGTTTTCTCCACAATTTGATACAATTTTTATAAAGTTCATAATAATCACTAATGTACAGAACCTATAACCACCAAGTAAAATTGTAGACATTCCTGATAAGTTCATTATTGTAAAAAGTAATAAATTAAATTTTAAATCCTGACAAAGTGAAAAAGTTATTCAATACACAATCATGATTGTTTAAAACATGTGTAGTTTTATTTATATTGATGTTATGATTCACGTTTGCAATCGGATATATAAAAAATATGATTTGAGAATATTTTAGAGTGGAAAATTTAATATAATGCCCAGACCTTACAAGAAAACATTGCAAATAATAATTTTCACTATCAATACATATTAGTGGAAAACGTCGAAATGAATTAACAAGCAAGTATTATTTAGACTTCTATGGGCCTAATAGTATTTATTATATATCCTGTCACATATATAGGTTTATTACTGAAATTATAATTTTTCGAAAAAGTAAAAATGATCTTAAACTTTATCTTTTATTTCAACCAAAATATTTAAATATTTTTAAGATCAATATTGACACCAATATAGCTGATATTTTAGCCATCGAGTTGAAAATATCGAACCATAATATAAAAAGTTAAATTTCTGATGAAAGATATACCATCAATTCCCCATCAATTAGTTTACCGAATTACAACGTCGCATTTTAATTTAAAGTAATATGATTCTAAAGTGCATACAACGAAATCACAATCTAGTATGTAAACCAACATACAAAAACAATTATTATATTAATTAATTGTATGAAACATCGTATACCATAGATAATAAGAATAGTTATTTGTTATATCACTTCCTTATATTTTTCAAGTATTATATTGAACACAGCTGTGCTACTAAAAAATAACGTAAAAAGAAGCTATGATATTTTTTACATAGCTTTTTTTTCTTTCACTTATATTAATATGTAGATCTGATTTATGCCTCACTTTATACACTAATATTTTTCTCTTGATTTTTATAAAAATAATATAAGATCAGTTACAGCACTCTATGTTATGGATGACAATACTATTTTTCTCTAAAATTTTTGCAATTCAGCAGTTTCTATTTTATATCCTAAAATAAAATCTTTTTCAAAGAAATTGCTATAATACTTTTTTAAATAGAATTATAAAATATTTTAGTTATTCATTTGTATAAGTCACTTTATTCCCCACATTAGTTAGTAACTGCTGCTCTAGAAAACGTACAATAGTTTTAACGCTTTGGTTTAAATGACTGGCATTCTCATTTTTTGTATTGAAATTTTAATTTCTGAAATTCTAGTTGCGCGAGCTTTGTAGATTTAATGTTATATATATATATATAACAGATCTCAGAAATTATTTTTATTTGTGTTTTAAAAATAGTTGATTTATAGTAAAAGATGCGTTGAAGAATTCAGGCCAAATGAAATGAAATAATGACATGAGCAATAATTTCATATTGAAAAAAAAATGGAACACAAATGTATCTTTGCCAATTCATTAGGAACAACTTTGAATATAAATACTTTTATATGTTGGGGGGAGGGGGTGCAAAATCACATTCAAAAATAGAACATAATGGCATTTACGCATTTTTTCGTATTTATTTGCTTAAAATGTTAGCCCATATAAGCTATAAAGCTATAAACATTGCTCACGTTTCATTTCTTGATTTCTAACACTGAATTGGTGAAATTAATCTATAGTGTAAAATTAACTAAAAAGCGAAAACAGAAACGTCTTATAGAAGATTTATTTATCGTTTTTAATTGGCAATTGCTTGTATATATTCTCCAGTTATGATGGAATTTAACGAAAGTTATA
The DNA here is from genome assembly GCA_019973975.1 of Trichonephila clavata. Taxonomy (NCBI): domain Eukaryota; kingdom Metazoa; phylum Arthropoda; class Arachnida; order Araneae; family Nephilidae; genus Trichonephila; species Trichonephila clavata. The sequence continues at coordinate 69,365 of BMAO01025529.1, read as the reverse complement.
ACAGTATGATACCAGTATGATATTTTTTTTCATTATAAACACTTATATATATGACTGTCATGCATACTCAGAGCCTGAAACCAATGCAATGTTTTAGAAAATGAAATATGTTGCTTGTTTCCTTATATTTGAATTATCTGTATTGACTAATTTGTGCACTCATTAAATCAATTAAAATAAATAAATTTTAGCAATTTTCATATCTGTTGTTTTTGTTAAATCTATTCAAGATGAGTAGTATTTGCACTGAACCTAAAGCAACATTCTGTTTAGAATATCTCAGAAAAGCAATAATTTATGCTTTCAAGTTGCATGCTTACAATGAAAAATAAGGGAAATAAGTTCCACAATGCATCCGGCTGGATGGTGTAGTTGATTTGTTGCTGGCCTTCTGCACCCAGCGTTGCGGGTTCGAACCCGGCAGAAGTCGGTGGATTTTCATGATGCAGAAAGTCGACAGCATCCATGTTGTATGATTATATGGCATGTAAAAAATCCATTGAATGTCCGTTTTCCTTGGATGCTCACGGCAAAATTAAATTCCTAAGTACAAATTTTGCACTGGCAGAGCTCAGATGCCTCCCTCTGGAGAAGAAACTGGGCATCAAAATTACTTGCGGCAATTGGTATCGCTTAAATGGTGCCGAACTCAAAAGTGATATCAGCTCCAGGGAAATGTATTAAGTCTGCAAAGGTAGAAATACCAATCCGCAGCTCCATTAGAGAAAGAAAGTGTTCCACACCATGCCAGACTCAAAGTAAATACTGAAATCAACAACCAAGGATACAATTATACATAGTTAAACCGTCCAAATAAATGTAGGGGTGTATTTTATTTATACAAGTGGCTTTTCTTTTGTTGTCTAGGGGTGAGTCACTATGTCCAGGATCTTGATATTCAAAGAAATAAGCTGATTAGAATAAAATTACTGTTTAATGAAACATTAGATTACTTCCAATTAAATACTAATTAACAAACTTTATGAGTTATTTCACGGAGCATACTCTCAATTGTCGCTAGGCCTACCGACCATCACGTTGACCGAAACGTGACCTCTCGCCTGTAAACCGGAGTCTCTCTCTCTCACGTCTCTCTCGTTCCCCGTCGCTCTCGTTTCTGCCTCCAAACCTACCATTCCGGGAGGGGAGATGGTGATGCAAAAATTTGCTGGTAGCACCATATATTGGCGAGGTTGTAACCTCACTGATCAGAATATTTTTATATTCCCTAATACTTTAAATCCTACATGAATTACGTTGGTTATGCGTTAGAACAGCGATTCTTAAAATTAAATCAAGGAGATTATAGATTACACTTACAGCATAAATTTAATGTCTCTCCTCCACCACGTTGTAGTATGATCCGGTAACTTGATTGAGTCATTATTTTTTCGTTATTATATATTTAACTTGGACATTTAATATCACACTTTTCTGAAGTTAAAAACCGTCGACCATAAGAAATATTGGAGCTAATATTCATTTTTTTTATGTAACTTTTATTTTTTTTAAAAAAAATACCCGACTAAAATGAGGGAATACTTTTAAAGTTTCCGACATTTTTTTTCAAAAAATAAATAAAAATAAAGTTGATGTAAAACCCCCGGTAAAATGACTTTCGCTGCTTTTAGATAATTCTATTTTCGGATAAATTATTAATAACTTTTCTTCGACATTATCTGGGGGTTGTGGTATCCGAGTACTGATGCTCGCAAACTCGTGGCTGTCATTTGTTTTGTAAAATCGGGGATTCGAGCACAGGCGCTATTAAAAATCTACCACGTAGAGCAGGGATGGACTGCCAAGTCATTTTGGGATGATAGCCTTTACTAAGACCTAAGTGCTAAAAAAAACATATTTATGGAACACTGACGCCAGCTACAGAGAAGAACGGCTTTTTACAATTTTGTATAGACTACTCATACCTTCATTGGAGGCTCACAATGGTGATTAACGCGTTCACTCTCCCTCTCCACCACTGTTGGGAGGGGGAGGGAACACTGTGATGCCTGCGGTAGAAATGAATTTTCCTCACTCGCCGACTGAAGGCGAGAATAAAAGTTGATGACGAGCTCTTCCTACAACAGCGCGGGATTGGCTGTTGAGACATCCCCCACCCTGTGCTTCCATGAGATTGAGTTTTCGAGTTGATTGTTAGTCTGAGTTAATCAAGTTGATGTCTCGCGATGGCATGGGAATCGGCAGTGAACAAATAAAAGTACATAAGTCGGTTTCAGACTCATCGGTTGAAGTACATTCTTTGCTCGCTGAGAGTTTGAATATTAAAACTTGAATAATTGCATTCATCTATTCAAGTATATTCTTTGCTCTCTGTGTCCACACTTCTCGGTCTAGCTATCGCTCATAGTTGTTTAAGTATTTAACGTGACATTTATGTATTACTTGCGTTTTTGTAGTAAAAATAGTAATCTGTCTTGTTTTTGTCAAATATTTATATTTTTTTCTTATCATTTGTCAAAAACAAATGGAAAAATCAAAAATCCTGGAAAAGTCCTCCTACTATGTTTGTAAGTGAATTGATGCATGCCAAGCTTTCCGTAACTTAAAGTATTTGCGTTGGTGTGGTGTGGAAGCTTGTTAAAGGAAGTGTCAGCTTAGGTGTCGACCTCATCGCTTAACCATAGTTCAGAAGTATGAGTGTATCACTAATAGCCCTTGTGTTGATACGAAGTGGGACAATAATAGTGGGTTATCAATTTTTTGACATTACCCCATCTGCAACTTTTATTTAATAATAATAAGAAGAACAAAAATGTTTTAAATATTAATAGAAAAAAAAGGATACTTAAAAAATTAAAATAGAAAAGACACATTTATTCCCTCTCTCCCCCAAAACATGTTTTTAGTGAAATCAAGTTACTGACATTTCAAAAATCTTTGACGTTTTCTTTTCCCTAAAAAAATATAGCAAACGCTTTGACTGTTCTAAACACCTGTACACATTTGTTCCAAAACTTTATTTAATTCTATAAAAAAATGCTTTATTTTTTTTAAAAAAATCAATGACGTTTTTTTTTTATTGTGAAAAATGAGCTGAGAGGAAAAACCATTGATTGAACAATCGTTAATGATGAAATGAAAACATTTAGCGCTCATCGTTAAAAATCATTTACAAGCTGTGCAACGAAAAAATGATTGTTAAAAAAAAACGTTTTGGGGAAAAAACTATGAAGTCCATTGGAATTTTTAAGAATGTTTATTTTAGGAGAACTAGAGTACTCATTACTTTTTAAAATTTTTTACTATTGACTTTATTTATTTTTTTAGATCATTATTTCCATTAAAACCTTTCATCTACGGGGAATTAAAATTTTTTTTCTCTATATTCTCTAATTGAATTATATTTTTTCCGTTTTGCTGATAAATTATTTTTCTTTTTTTCACTCCCATTTCTGAAGAGAAAATATTAAATTAGTTTGCACAGTATTTAAAAGGTTTTTCTCTTTCTTCTTTTTTAAAAAAAAATCGAACAGATTTTCTTTCAGTTGGAGTTATTATTCCTATTTTTTCATGTCTACAAAAATGTCGGAAAAATTAATTAAAGTTAGTTATATGACGTCTGTATATGTCGATCGATAAAGTACACACTTAAGATCGAATAATATTTTAAAGTGTTTTTTCTTTTACTCTCTATTAGTTTAAAAAAAAAAAATTTTTTTTCAGCATTTGCCATGATCGTGTTATTTGTACTTTCGAATTTTAACGGAAAATCAATATATACAAGGTGATTTGCTACTACACCAATAAACTTAAGGTTGCGACAACTTTTTTTTTTTAAAAATGGAGATATGTAAATTTTTTTGTTGTTTTTAGACTTTTTTTAGTACATTTAAAGAAAAATATGCTAAAATTAAGAAGAGAAAAATAAATTATTATAACTAAAATGGGTAAAATTTTTGACAAAAAATAACATAAACGCGGTCCATTCTGTACCAAAGGTTTATAAACAAATTTTCAATTTTTCGATTCTGATGTGTTGCTATTTCATTCATTGTTGAAATGACCTTCAAGATAAGAGATATTTTAATTTTTACAAAAACTATAGCACTTTATCTCAGTTATTATATGAAATTGCTTAAAAAAACAGTTATTATATTCATATAAGGGACTGTGAATTTTGTAATAAAACAGTGATTGATAAATCTGAAGGTTAAAACACTTCTACTATTATACAGAAAATATACAAATTTTTTAAAATTAATTATGTTCAAAACCTTTTTAGCAATCGCTGACCCATTTGATTATTTTCAAAAAATCTCATTTCGAGTAAAACGCATTTTAAAGTGTGACATCTTGCTTAAAGTAATGGTATCTTCCTTTAATAAAACACTTGTAGATTTTTGTTCTAGTGAACGGAAAATGATAAACTTGTTAATTTTATAAAGCTAATAAGATGCCCTATAAATAAAACCATAAAAAAATCTGTCAATTTTTTAGCAAGATTTACAATTTTAATGTAGTCGGATACCTTAAATAATGTGGTACAGAGACGATTCGGAATCACATAGGAATGCAGAATTGCAAAAGCCGCAGTTTTTCGAGCAATGGTGCAAAGAAGCAGAGAAAAAGAACAGGAACAGCAACAATTAATGGGACAGAAAACATTTTAATGATAGGTTGTACTAAAGCAGGTGTTCGAAATTGTGACTCAAAGTCGTCTTGCAGGCCAAACAGTGGAGTTGCAAGGAATTCCTTACGTTCTGAAAATTCCTGGAATGTCACGTATCCTCCCGGTAGTGGCAGATATTCGAACGATGAGGTCTTCAACTGAAGGAACGAGTATCTCGTACACCAAACTCTTCACCTGATCCCAGAAGAAGAAGTCAATAGATGATAGGTCCGTTGATCTGGGTGGCCAATGAACTGATCCATCATGACCTATCACTCTCAGTCCAAAGGTTACGTTGAGATGTTGGTGGACTTTAAATCTGTAATGTGGACGACTTAATGTGGCATTCTTAAGGACTCTTTAAAACGGTAGGGCATATATGATATTCTTGCAAAAAGTTCTTGACGCAGTATGTGTTTTTCGGTCTTCTGGTACGATCCATGTGGTACCAGGTTGACGGGGTTTCTTCACATTACGGAATTCTTTTTCTCTGCTTCATTGCACCATAGCTAGCCACCTCGGAGTTTGTGACGCTACATTCATACGGGATTACGAGACGTCTCTATACCACCTACACACCTTGCAAGTTTGTCGGTCTGGTAGCAAACCTTCCTATATACAGGGTGGTCCCGCATTTGTGGTACAAACTTTATGGATAGGTATAGGACATTGTAACAATCATTTATTGCATAGGAATGTATGGGCACATGTGACGTGGTGAGGCACACACATAAAAAATAAGAAACGAAAAGAAGGACAAAGTGTTTATTGAAAGTGTCGTTGACAAGAGGAATGTTTGCAATAACTGTTCAGAACAGTTCAGCACATGAGCTATGAAGTCCAGCTGTAGTGCACATTTCTAATATCACCCACTGGCAGTCGAAGAAGATAGTCTGCCGGGTTTAAAGCTTGTACTCGCTGAAAAATGAAGGGTTGTAAGCGATTTCCGTTTAAGATTCTGCAAATGGTCTGATGACGCAGACTTTCGTGATGAGCACTTGTACTTGACTCGGGTCTATCAGCCACAACACTCAAGATGCTTTCTTCCAGGCTTGGACTGCTTACAGCTCTTCGTTGATCAGCATCATTGCTGGTGACGTGTAACGAACGTGTTTTCACGAAGTTCGCGTTGATACCACTGAAAAGTTCTGTGATCCGGCATTCAGGAAACTGCGCGTGATTCATTCGTTGCGCAGCTCTGCCGTTACCATTTGTACATGTAATGCATGTCTGCATTTTTGGCATACGTTAAATCTCCCATCGCCCCGTGAAGTCTCCCACAGCACAATTACAAATGGCGCTTTCCCCTACTGAGATGCATCATGTTGAATGGCAGCTATATATCTCTACTACTTGCGTAAGCTTGAAATTTATCAAAAATTGACAGCGATGTCAGCCGAAATTTTTGCCAGTCTCTCTTCATTTGTTGAGCTAGATTATTTTGATCCTAGGAAGATTTATGAGTCAAAAAACTGATGATGTAGTCGACCAGGCAAATATTTAACAAGCACTAAGACTTGTTACATGTACGACCTTGTTAAAATCAAAAAGACAGTTTATATCAATACAATGGCATATCTAAACTTAGTATCAAACTGAAAGATATCAAGAAATCCATCCATTTCTTATCAAAATTTTTTAACTTAAAATAATTTGTTAATATTGTCATAAATAAAAGTATATAAATAGAAACAATGAATTAAAATAACAATCAATCATAAAATATCTTCTAAAAACTAAGAATCAGTAATTCGTAAACTTTTTTTTTATCATTTCTTTTATTCTTGATGCCATTGATTTTAATGAGTTGAAGTTTTGATATTTTAATAGTATACTGTGCTAAGATAATACTTATATTTGATGTAGTGTATTTCCTATAAATATATATTACTGATAAGTTATGAATAAAATTAGTCTTGGAGGTAACTAATTAGCTGTTTTGAGAATTTCAGGAACTGCAGAACTACCAACAGTGTTTTTCAAACGTTCTTTGATTCAAGCGTTGTGTTTGGTCTTTCCAAACCTTTTTTTTCTACCTGATCTGAGTATGTTAAGTTTACTCTTCTATGAAAAAGTTAGATAGTTTTAGAATTTTTTGGTTCTTGTTTTCTTTTTCAATTACTACTATTAGTTCAATCTCTCCTATATATATATATATATATATATTACAAAATATAAAAAATAGTTAAAATAGATAATATCTATAATAGAAAATTAGACAAAATACTATAAGAAACTCCACTTAGAATAAATGATTTAAAAAATTTTCTGGAACCTTACTAATTTCATATTTCATAGGAAACATAAATTTAGAAGTTTAACTATATTATAGATAAAATAAGTATAATGAATACTATAATTTTAGTTTAATAATTATAAATATTTAAAATAAAGCCAAACTATACTTACCACGTGAATAATACTCGTTCTTATGACATAACAGTAACGATATAATATATATATATATATATATATATATTCTTGTTCAAATTTTCAATGGTTAATAAAATACTTTCTATTATCCATTCAAGTTCAAATACATTTTTTCGTACTTATAGTGGATACGCTTGATGTTAATACAGTTTTTTTAAAAATATTAGTTCATTAATAAATTAATAAATGAATAAATAGTAACAAACAAAAATAACAATTCAACAGCACACATAGAAAGGAAAATCACTCATTAGATGACAAACTGCATAACGAGTACCACATTTATCTAAGTGACAATATATTAGATGAAGTAAAGCTTCTTAAAAGACAAAAAGCGAGTTCTGTGATACATTAAATTGAATTTTTATACAAACTGTAGTAGTTTGCAGTGAAAATGACATTTAGTTTTTGTAGAATTTAATCAGAAATAGATGTTCAACTGATTTTATCTTACAATAAATTAAATTTACTATTCATTTCTCAATTTTGCATAATAGAGGAATAAAATTTTAGATTATTTTTCGTGACTTGCTTTTTTTTCAAAGTATTCCCTTTATCTTCAACCAAATGATAAAACCACTGTTTATGAATATGAAACATATTTCGTATGAATTTTAAAAACATTTTCTATTTTCATAAAGTTTAGCGTAGTATACTGTTTATTTACTTAGAATTTCATAAGAAAGAGTTGTTATCAGATACAAATTAAATATTTATTTTGACCCTTAAAGTAATTAAAAAACGATCGATCAGAATTGTTTTAGAAAAGGAAAAATGTAACATGCATAACTTCATACCATTCAATTGATTCCTTAATTTACAGCTCATATAATGAAAAAAAAAGAATATTCTCTTATTGACTAAAAAATTTGGCGTGGTTCTAGGTTTTTATGCAATAAATAAGGCTATATATGGCATGGTTCCAGGTTTTTATAGAAATTTTATATTAAGAAATCCCAGTTATAAATTGATAAAGAAATCTTAGCGTACTCATTTTTTATCTCTGATGTTTTGAAAAATCATGTAGTTTTATGACAAGAACTTTTAAAGTAAAAAAAATTACAATTTTATAGATTGTTCTTCCACGAGGTCAGAAAAAAGGGATGTTTCCTTATAAATGTTATAGGATTACATAAGATATAGATCAAAACAAGAAATGTATCATAAATTTTCTTTATTTGATTCTCAAAACATTTGTAAAATATTTTTGATAGAATATGTGATGCTTTTCTGAAAATTAAACCACAAAGTATGGAAAATTTTCTGTAAGAATCTAATTTATACAGAAACTGTACAATTAGAATGAAATTTCTCTTAAAATTTTTAACAGTTTGAAATCAATTAAAAAAACATCAGCTTTGAAATACATTTAATTTTTAAGGTTTTTTTTTATTTCTACTACTAGAGACAAAAAGTTCCCGAAAGGGAACATTCACACATATGTTCGTTGGAGGTTAAATGTATTCGTCGGATTTTGGAATGTCATCTTTGGAGTAGCATGCAAACATCAAATTCTATGTTTTGTTCAAGAAATCACCTGAGACGCTCGAGATGCTGAAGAAAGCACACAGGAACGATCCCAGCACCAGAGAATTTTTACCTGTTTCCATGGCTGAAAATGAAATCAAAGGGGCATCGTTTTGTGGATTCACACGAGGTTATCCAAAATCCGACAAAGGACCTCCCAGGAAATGGATTTCATGAGTGTTTTGAATAGTTATACGAACACTGGAACAAGTGTATGGATGCAGGAGGACAGTACTTTGAAGGCCAATAAGATTAAATTATTATTCTATTTTTTAATAATTTGTAATTCCGGGAACTTTTTGACAAGACCATATATATATAAATATATATATATATATATATATATATATATATATATATATATAATCTAAATTTCTCTACAAGAGAGAGACGAATTAACATGATTAAAACTGAAAAAAATTGTAATTCAAGATAACCAGACAACATAATTTAAAAGGAGATATGAAAAATTGAAATAACAGAGTTAAACATAAAAATAAAAAAGAACATGCTACAGTATTATCAACATTGCTGACTAGTACAGCTAATATACAAAAAAATTTCTCTTAAAAACTTTCTCTGTATAAAAGTGGGGTTGAACATGTTTTTTGGTCAGCCAACCTTCCCTCTTTCTGTTAATAATACCGAGCAAAAACCTATTGGAAATAATGGATAGGAAATCTAAATCCATCATGAGAAAAAGGTAACTTACCTAAAAATTGCATCCAGAAATGCAGAGCCCGCGCTAAATCCGAGTACAATAAACAAGTTAGTGCCAGATTCTGTACCCAAATACAAATTCAATGCAAAGCAATGGCTGAAAAATAGTACTTAGCTAAAGTATGAAAAGAATAGAAATAATAAAATAAGAATTGTAAACATACTACCATTGTCTTAGAGACTCTAAGATAATATGATTTAAAAGTTATAATAAATTTAAAAAAAGTAATTTTATCTAAAACTAGAAATTGGGGGTATCTAACTATTTAGGAAGAATAATAAATATATAATAATAACCTGTTAAAACTATGGAAATTTAATCCTTACTATTTAGAATTTCTTTTTTCAAATATCTATTAATAAAATTAATTGGGAATATTTGAATTAAACATTATTTAGTAAAATGTTTATAGTTTTTTATTTTTTCTGATTTATTTGAAACTAGAAATTTATTGCGTAGTGTATAATTAATAACAATATTTCTGAATATAGAAACATGCCCATTACTCTCCAAATGCGGTACTTTTATAATATTGAAATTAAAGTCTTCTCGTTTATCATAAATATTAGTACTATTTTACTATCTTTTAATTTAATTTCTATATCATGAAAATTTGCTTCATAATTGTTACTATGTGTTTGAATTATATTAAGATATTGTGGATAAAAATCAATGTTAGGTTTAAAGTTGTCTTGCTTGCCAAAAATGATAATATGTATATAACGAAAAAAGTAATATTCTAAGTTGTCTGTGAAACTATTTTCAAAATAATGTAAATATAAATTGGCAAGACAGTTGCTCGCTGGGCCACCTTGTGGTAGACCCTTAATCTGTAGATAATAATTACCATTATGATAAACATAATTCTCTTTTCAAATCTCAACTTGAAATACTTTTGAAAAAATTTAGAATACACACACACACAACATACAGGCATATAGATAGATAGATAGAGAGGGAAGGAGAGAGACTGAATTATATTGTTTATTGATTCATCGTGATCTAAGTCCTTTTGATTGGATTTTTAGTTATTTTTTCTTATATAGTTTTAAGACTTCTATCCATTATATTCTGCAGGATTTCGCTCAGTATTATAAATAGAAAGGGAGAAGGTTACTCAGCTAGCCACATAACTGATTAAACCCCTCTTTTACATAGATTAAAAACTGCCTTTAATAAGCTTTGTTTATAATACTGCAACATCCATATTTTTTAAGTTTTCACATGTATAATACTTTTTTTCAAGTAATTTCGGCATCTTTACTAGGGATTACTAAAATAAAAAAACACGTACTAAAAAGGAGCTATTTCCATATGTAAGGAAAATATTTAGATATTATGTACATGGTATTGGAAAAACCAAACGTAAACTTTATCATATGAATTGAATGTTTTATCAGAGAAATACCGCTGCAAAAGCTTCTGTACTGCATAATGAATAATACCTTGATTTAACTGTGGCTCTGATGCAAGCTGTAATTCAGATAAGCATTGTTTGGCGGATGTCCTCTTGCAGGATTTCTCGTCATGTATGTTCCTATTGGCCAGTTATATCGTCCAGATTTAGAGTGGTTGATGACACCCACTCCTCACAGCTCAAACAATTGGGGAGAGATTTGGCAATTAAGCTGATCAGTTAAATATTGGAGAGTACGAAGATAAGTAGCAAAAATGCTTATCGTCTTCGAACGGGTATTATCTAATTGAAGTATTGTCCCATGGGTTCATGAAAGAAGAGCAATATTACGGGGATTAGAATCTCGCTAGTTGACACACTGCGGTGTGGACGATAACCAAAGAAGGCCCAATTATCAACTGAAATAGTATCAGGTAACATATTCCTGTTTGTCGGGTTGTGTGGCGGATGGCAGTTAGGTGAACATCTCACCGTGGTTCTGGCCGTCTCAGACACGTCTGTGGTAGTCATCAAGCTAAAGCGGAACAGATGACTGAATACATTTCTACTTCAATCCATGAAATTACAGGTTGAATTCATTCGGCATCACTTGAAATGCCCCGGCGGTGTATAACATCAAAAGACAATCTTCTATAGCTTCTATGACTTCAGCTCCTGACAGTTGAATCACGTATCGATGAAAACTCCAGAGTTCCCCGTTTCACGTCGAATAAAGAAAAAAATGCCTCTGGGTCAACCTATAATTAAGAGCACTAATTGGAGGAACATTCTATCCTGACGTTCTGTAATTGCTTTCTCTCAACCGCTTTCTTCTCTACTCTCAGTCAGACAATGGCTCAAATATTCTTGCCAACATTGTCGAATGATAGAGTGGCATTGACCCTTAGGTCTAGTAATCGTATCCTTTGATCATTCTGCTTCTTTTATTTCAATTGTAAAATCTCTCAAATGTGACGTTTGAATATACTCTTTTCGTATCCTACAGTGAGGCATTGGAACAGTTCACATAGGCATGAAGTATCGGAATGTCTTCTATTTTAAACACCTTTAGGATGTTCGTTTACAATGCACTGGAGCTTCAGTTACTTAGTCACTGGCAGCCGAATGTTCATCATTTGAATTTTCTTTTTCAAGAAAGTGTATATAGATCTTCAGTACATACCAGCCTTAGATACAATTGTGACGGATCTGTACGCGTCTATTGCAAACCCCTTGGGGACTCTCCAGGGAAAATATTTTTACCAACCAATTTTCACTGAAGGTAAGAAAACCTGATTATGCCAATTAAGTTTCTTATATAAATTCTGTATTCGCGAGTTTTGAGAGTTAGTTGGTGAGGGGGGAATCGTGAGTTTATTGAGGGCAAATCTAAGTTTATAAAAGCATCAATTGAAGAATTCCAAGAGAGGATTTGTCGGATGGGATCGAATCCAGTTAAAGAATAGCGTTCAAGGCCTCAACAATAGGACTTCGACTTCACAAGAGTACAGGTATCGGGAGCCTTATTTAAATAGAAGTTAAAGAGTAACTTATTAAGCGCGGCGGAGTTGAAATTGAGCTTGTATAGGTTATCGTGGAATCAGTTGAGGGTCTGTAATACCATCCCCAGGCTAACGGGTCTCCCCTCCGCTTTCTAAATACTGATCAACGTTCTTAATTGGATTATTATTGTGCTTTCTTGATATTTTGTGACAATAAAATTAGAGTGAATCATGTCGACTGATTATTCAGTTCTTCCCACACATCTAGCCGGGTCCGAGAGTAGACAAGGGGGATTAGAGGGTAGCAGGAACAGACACACATTACACAATTATTGACGGTGGCACTCTCTAGGGACACTAAATCGATATTATCAAGGTATAATAGATATATGAAATAATTTTAAATAATATTAGCACTATAAAAATGATTGCAAATGATAATGAGGAACTATCTTTGGTTGGCGATTGAAAACAACACACGAATGAAAAAGAAAATATTTCTTGTGCAAAGTCATAATTTATTCACAAGACAATTTTTCAGAATCCAGGATACCATATATGTCCTTGTAGCCGACAGCTTCCCATACTTTCTTTAAAAGATTTTCAAATAATTTAATTTACTCAGTCATTACCCTTGTTTTGTTTCCAGTAAAACTTGTTACTATGAACAAAGCAAATATGAAAATAAAACTTCATTTTCATTTTGGATTTTACTTAAAACAAACTTATAGAAGACCAAACAGCACAGAAATAAGTTATGAGTTAATCAACATTTATCTTGCTTTATTTAAAAATAATTTTTTGATATATAGCAGATACGTATTATTATCACTAAAAACGCAGGTTTTGCATTAAGATAAATATGTTTAAAGATATGTTTCCCATTACATTCGTAATACTATTTGGGTTCATACTATATCCTATTATAAATACACAGGAAAAGTAATCTATAAATTTACTTTAAAATGTTTTAGTTCATATAAAGAAACAGAATTTACACAGATCAATGTGAAAATCACTAAATTTGTGGTGTATATTCGAATGCATTCTATAATTTGTATTGATTATCTTACACATTTTAGTGAATCCAGCAGTTTCACTCTTTTTACCACCCATTATCAGTTAAAAGGAAGAAAAAATATGGATCTGCAAAAATATACCTGTCATGAAAATCAGTCATTTGATGTGGTAATTTAAAAAATGTTTTCCATTTACTAAAGGGAAAAAAATGGGCGAAAGTTTTTAAAACAAAAATCCTTTCAAACAGGAAAAGAAAAATGTCTCCAACCCAAAGTAAAATTATTCTCTTGTTTATATTTCCTTTCTTTGCATTTCCCTTCCTTTTACCTCTTTTCCTTTTCATTTATTCTGATATCCGAACTTGTTCATTTTGTGAGAAATGCTATCAGAAAAATGAGATTTATAAGTGGACACGGGAGGAAAGAAATGAGTTTTTCATTGATGGGGCTGATGTTTTCGACTTTCTTTAATGTTTGATTGCTGCAAAACACAAAGACAAGGAAAGAAAAGAAAAATTTTGATTGAGCCTTATTCGATGCTTTGTTGTATCAGTAAAGTGTATTTTTCCATTTTATTTCATAGCATGTTATTCTAGAATATATTTACGCCGAAAAGGCCAAGGATATTATATTCTTTAAAATTTTTCAACGTTTTTAAGACTTCTGAAAATAAATTAAAACTTTTTTTAAAAGTTATATATTACGCTTAAAACAGTTTCTTTTTTTTCCTTTACGCGAGAAATAAAATCTGAGTTTTCAGAATACTTAAGATTAATGATTAAAATTTTATTTTGAAAATACGTGAAATATTTTTTCGACACTTATAAAAAAAAATGTGAAATTCAGTACTTTTAGATTCTTAAAGATTGAAGCTGGTATTCATTTTAGGAATTCTCACAAAAAAAAGTGGAAGACTACTTTGTTTTTGTTAAAAATGGAAATAATTGTACGAGTCTTGTTTTTCACCTTCATTCATACAAACACCCGATATAAAACTAAAATAGATAAATGCTTAAAATAAGAATAAAATAATGATTTTAAAGTACTGCTATATATATAATAAATAGAAATAGCAGGAAATGATGCAAATTATATTCAATCATTTTTTTAAAGTTTCATCTTTTAATTTTAGGTTTTCCTTAATTTTATAAACTTTTAATAAATGCCTTTTCTTTCAAATTTTAAAAGTGTAAATATTTATCCGATTTTTAAAGAATTTTTTTTACAATGGAGGGTATAAGTTATGCTAAAAGCGAAATATTGAATGGTTTTATTTACAAAAATTGTGCTAGTTTATATTGGAGTGATATCTTAACTACAAATAAAAATGAAATTTTTTATATAGAAAATTTCTGTACATTATTAAATGTTAAAATAATGTTTGAATTTAAGATTTTTTAAAAATTTCACAGTTGTTCACTATTTAAGTTTAGAAGGCATCAAAAATATAATTATTCTTGAAAGAATCGATATATTAGTAACTGTGGTTTTGAAATTATAGAAAAACAATTTTATACTCAAAAGAAAAAAAAATGTTTTCAGGAGATTTAGACCTTTTTATCACATATAGTAATTTTTTCATCTAACTTAGTGAAATAAGGTATTTAAGATATTTGTAAAGATGGATATTCATCTGTAGTGTTACCCCAGAATTCTATATTGATAACACCGAGGTTTCCATTCCTGAAAGATCTCAGTTTGAACCCAATACGTGTGATTCAGCCACAGTCATAAGAAGTTATAAATACAAATATATCTAAGATCTGTTTGTTAATCAAGGTTTTGGTGAGAGGAACAATACACACGAGCAAGAATCTCGCGCAAAAAAATTAATCTCGCCTCTGACTGAGGAAAGGTAGCCAGACTTACACACACATTTAATTTGAAATTTCTCGTCTGGATTGGCTAACTGGTAACTTCTAGTGAGTGAATACCTGATACAAGCCGAGCAAAGGAACTTTTTAATGAAGATTGTATTTGTTGTGTTCTCACTTATTGGTAATCACACCTTCTGATTGTTTTTATTATCTTGCTGAGCAATTGCTCAAATCTTACTGAGCAGTTGGTTCCATCTCCTGCTAAATACTTGGTGCTGTCATTCTGATAATTTGGGCACATTTTGCTGATCCCTTGATCACATCTTGATGAGCACCTGTGTGTGTGTGTGTGTGGATCCGCATCTTGTTAAGAATTTAAATTTTTAGTAAATAAAAATTATACGAGAAACTTAAGAAATATAAGTACGAGAGTGATCTAAGAGTTAGTTCTAACATTTTTAGACTCTAAAAATATTCCATATAAGCTGTTTATTGATAGATAGCTAACCTTTTATTTCTCAAAAGGAATTGTTAGATTTAGAAACGAGTGTGAAATTCAATCACCATTTTATTTTTATTGAAAGTGAGCTCTATGATTGAAAAATGGATGGCGATTGATTCTCAAACTACATTTATATTAAATAGTCAAAAAATTATCTTATTTCTTTAATATTGCATTTGATATTTTTGCATTCTTTTTACGGATTGCTATAGTAATAAGATTTGAACCCCGCAAATTCTTATGTCTTTTGAACCTACCACATTTTAAAGAGATAAGAGTTTACTATAAAAATTGAATTAAATAAACAAAGATAAGAATATGAAAAGCGCCATTTATGTTCTACAAGTGTTCCAAATGTTAAAAAATTGAATAAACAAACCTCTTTAACGGATCGCTATTTGAGTCGAAGAACAAGTGGGAATGATCTATATCTCAGAGCAATGTAAAAATCCGACGTAAGGAGAGAAATCTGACATCTGAATAACTCTGTAGATAAGGTTAATCAAAATGGGATTAAAAAAAAAACGTATCCCCCCCTTTTTTTTCTTTCTTACGGTAATCACACATTCTTTCTCAGAGCGATCATTGCATTTTCATCGTTACGGAGGCGAGTAACAAAACTTGCATCAGGAAAGGAAATCATTTGTTGAGGACACACATTTCGAAAAAAACATTACGGAGGCACGGAGTGTATCCCTTAATCTTTTTAAAAATTATATTAAAATTACAACTACTGTTAGAAGTATTCAGAATTTATTTATTTATTGTCAAAATGTGTGATCGTAATGATTATGACTTCTTTTTAAAATTAATTAAAGCTTTAAACTAATTATCCACCCTTTTGAAAAAAAAAGAGTCTGAGAAATATTTTTTTCTCTAATGGGGCTATGCATTGGTATTTGAACATTTGCAGACCTAGAATATTCCCCAGGAGCTGGTACAACTTTTTAGCATGGCACCATATAGGCGATTAACGCAAGTAATTTTGACTCTTTCCACTCCAGAGGGAGGCACCTGAGCTGTTGACGATGCTAACCTGTACAAGGATTTTAATTTTGCCGAGAGCACCTAAGCCAAACAGTCACTCTAGGGGTATTTTAAATGCCGTATAAATCATACCAGATGGCCTCTGTCAATTTTCTTCATGATGAAAAGCCTTCGATTTGGGCCTGGATGGAGCCCGTAATCTTGGGTGCACTTTGAGAAATATACACCTAGTTACAAAAACAACTCACTTCATGTGGTGATTTTAGTACAACTTCCAATTCAAAATGCTTAAAATTTTTAATTTAAACAAACGAAAATTTGAACATTTTAACACTTATTTATGGTTATTGCTTAAAAAAAATACTTGTTTTACTATTTGCAAAACTCGAGCAATAACGATACCCTGAATTTTTCACTAAAATAATAAAAAATATTTGTGTATGAAAAGAATTTATCGAAATTGTTTATATATATCTTACAGCCTTATGCTATGGAAATTACTACACTTTTTGTGAACTCTTACAAGTTTTGTGAGACTGATCCTTTTTTTTTCCATTTTTTTTAAAAAGATGAATGCATTGATTGTATATAAAATTATTTTTTAGAATATTTTAGTTGTTTGCTTAAAAATTAATTACTGCAACAAATTTAAAAAAATGTTTAGCTGATGAGTCAGATACTATAAATAAGAGAACTAGAGAGGATCATTCATTTTACCATTCTACTCATTTTATTTTTCAGGTATTTTTTTCTGATATAAAACGTGTTTCCAATTTTTTTTCCTATACCGTAATGCTAAATGAACTTTTCCTTTACATGGCAAAAGGAAATTTTAATTATTTCTGGAGTATTCTGAAATTCTAAAAACACTATATTACAAACAAACGTATGAGTTATAATGTTACAAATTTTCACGAATATTGAGACATTTTTCTGTCCGAAAATATGCTTCGCGTTTAGTTCAGGCTGTCGTACATTTGACAAAAACAGCCTTATAAAACTAAATATTGCTTTGTTTCCCTCGAAAAGGCTATTTTTGCAATAATATACGTCCAATTAATATATTCACACACACACACCTCTATATATATATACATATCAATAACATAGTCCCTTTGTAAATAGAATTACTATTTCTTTCAAAACTCTCTCCTTGCAAATAATCTTATTCATTCAATTTATTCATTTAAAAGAGCCCTCAGTTCATATAATCTTAATAACAATTTATATGTCACGTACATAAGATTTAAGACCACTAAACATTGATTTTATCTAATGCTCAACTATTCATAACGGATGCAGTTGGAGTTTCTACCTTCATTAAAATATTTTTATTACCAGTAGATTTCTGAACAATCGAAGTCATTTAAGAGGAAGATTGATTTTGGCCGGAGGTGAGCTACTTTTCCTGTCTTCTCCTCCTTTTTGATGAACACCTTTGTACTTTCGCTAGAGACTGCTGAAGACAGATGACATTAATCTGATTCCCATTCCAGATTTGTCATCAGATGTGATATGAAAGAGATGTTTTTAATGGAGGCGCCCCAGAGGGAGGGAGAGGGTAGGCAGTGTCCAGGAGGAAATGGCGATGGCAGAGAAAAATGAGACATCATTTTTCTTTCTGGATGGGAAGTAATTGAAACTTATTTCACTGTTAAAAAGAAATATCTGCCTGGAAACTAAGTGTGTTCCGCTTCGATATTTGTGCTCAGAGTAAGATAATAAAAATACTCCTTTTACTATTGAAACGATGCTACAAATAAGGTACTCCATACTCTCTTTGGAGGAAAAAATAATAAAATGTACGTTTTTTTTCTATATAACCGAATATTGATTAATAGTCAACTGAGCAGGTGGGGTACTGTAGATTGTATATTGTTTAAAAGAAACAAAGATATTCGTAAAATAAATTAAAAATTTACTAACATTTTTGCTAAATTTGGGCTAATAAGATTTGTCAGAGTCCAACTATAGAGTGCGTTGTGAAAATGCGGGTATATAAAGGCGTAGTGGTACAACCACAACGAGAATACCAATCGCCATGCAGTATTATGCAGACAGAAGAATGCCACTTTCGTCGATTCCACATCGAAGACTTCCAGATATGGGTTGGAGGGCTGCAAGCAGCTCGTATGCCCAAAGACTCATCGTAATTCACCCACACGAGAGTCAAAAGGTATGCGGTCTGTTCTGAGTTACCATATTACCAAGTGTTTTAATTACCGTATGACTAAAGGTATTTAAAAATTTAAAAGTGTGTAAAAGTCCTGTTATATTTGTAAAGAAGTGTGGAAGTCAATGATTTGAGTAGTGAGTTATTCCATTCTGACCTAAATCTGAAATTACTACGTATGAATGCTGGAATCGTGTGATTCTACAACAAATCAGAAGTGGGAAGAAATTACAACAGATTATATGTGTATTATTTTAAATGAATTGGGTGAAATAATAAGATTCTATGTGCAAAGATTTGCAAAGAGTTTTTATCATCAAGGGATTATGTTATTGAAAACTCCCCTTTCTCTCTTTCTCACTCAATCACTCACTCACTTACTCTCTTCCTTACTCACCCACGCACAGAAACACGTGTATATTGGATTAAACCATAGGTTCCCAACCTTTTTTGAGCTGGTGCCCCCCTTTTCTAGTAAATATTTCGATACCGCCTCCTTTTCTTGTGGATATTTCGACACCCCGCCCCCTCTTACTCTAGAAAAATAAGAGTGTACATAATACATGGCGAAAACAAGAATTATGTTTTAAAAAATATCCTATAACTAAAAGAATATATTTTTTAATTTAATTTTTTCCTAATGCTCCAATTATTTTACTTGCGAATCTGAAATATATTGCCACAAATATATTTAAATGTGTAAGATATATATTTTAGTCAAGGTAGGATATTGTTGGAATTGAAACGTGTTACTGAATTTCTTCTTCATTTAAAGAGTGGAATAAAAGTTTTAGCTTACCTGTTATAAGACAGCAGGTTTTTGATGATACGAAGTAATTCATAATAACTATTGCTTTCAAAATAAATATAAATTGACAGTTCAGCCTTTAAAGAATCACAGTTAATTCCTGGTAACATATTTAATTATGTTTCTTGGATAACATACGTAATGAATGCAGTGACGAAACATGTTCCTACTGTCACAGACAAAGATAACATGTGACTACAGAAATTAAAATGCACTATATCATTCAATTAATGTAGGTCTGAATGTAATGTAATTTCATCCACTTCCGAACTACGAAACATGTAAATTTTCGTACATGTGATATAGAGAAATGATTTAAATACATAGAATCAACATAAGGAAAACAGTATTAACGTTTACTTTTGTTAGTACATAATCAGCGTGTTTTTAAAGTCTTTTTGGTTAATCTGCAAAAGCCCCTCCGTTCCATCTCAATACCCCCTAATCTTCTCTGGATCGTTTACCGCCCTCCTGAAAGCCTCAACCGCCCACATTGAGAACCTATGGATTAAACGATCGACTGAACAGTGACGTTAACACACAGAAGTAAATATTTTCCCGGTCGTTACCAATTGCTCTGTACTACTTTAATTTAAAAAGGTTTCAGGTATGACAATTTTTTGGTAGGCAAAACTACAATCCCATGGTGGTTTACAAATATTTGCACTAGGAATGGATAACGAATCACCAGAAATGTAACAAGCGACAGATTTCCCATCAATTTTCTTTGTATGTATGTATGTTTTAATGAATTCATCTGGTTGCGAGTAATTGCAAATGGTAGTTATATGCATTCAATATAGCCCATGTTTCTGACACCCAAACCAGAATAGTTCTTTTGCATTTGACGACAACTAACAGCTCAACTTATTTTGGTTTCTGTGGGAAGATTCCGTGTTTTCTAAATTGACTTCTTGGAATCGAAGACTCATTAAAGTTCTTTCTAGGGTCTCTCCACCCTCCATTTCCAAAAACAAAAAAGTTTTTCCCATGATTATATCAGATGGTTGAATTAGATTTTTTCCCTCATGTTAAAGAAGATCGTTGCAAATTATTTAAACGAAAATGATCAAATGCAAAATTGACTTAACTTACTTTATTATACTTTCTTACTTTGATTGCTTTACAAAGGTACACCGAACTCTTTTTATTTACGCTGTATTTTTTGAGTGATTTTGAAATAACACGGAACACAAATCTGACCAAATTTTTTTCTATACAAATTTTTTTGTTCTAGCACGATTTCCAAAAAAAATTTAGGGACTCGTGCCCTTTAAATGCAGACGATTTGAACGAGTTCATGACAGCTTTTTTATACGGGAAGTAAAAAAGTCGATATACTGGCAAAGTCGAAGGTGAACGTTTTAATTCGCGAGAGCTTAAAATTTGCTATAGATATAGAACATTTTGTTACTCATGACCCTAGTATAAAGAGTTAATGAAAATTTCTGCGTAATTTTGGGTAGCAAGATATCAAGAATTATATAATCAGTTTGAGAAACCAAAAAGACAGCCACTAACGAGACTTTGTAACACAAATACCCAACAAATGCTGTTAATAATAGACGAAGTTCATTTGAATCAAAAAAGACAATTGTTCTAGAATCTAGACATATCTGAACATCTACTGTTAAAACCTTTTTAATCCAGTTTGTAATAAATGGACATGCTTGTTACCAAGTAGTGATAAATAATCTTTAGTTAGTAATTTTATTCCGAATTACAAACTGAACTTTTATATATTGTGTTATAGGCTGAGTTTTCAATGTACACTAAATTTTAGTTTTTTTTTTTTGTAACAAAAATAAACTGTTTCTGTTTTATAAATATGTAGCATGGACTTTATTATTACTTATTTTGTACTGTACTTTTGAGGCCATAATCAGAGATTTTTAAAATTGTGGAACATATCCCCAAATTTATCATATGTCGCAGGTATTTTTTATACCATATTTTTTGCTTAGTTTCTCGAAGAAACGTATGTACTGTGTAAAAAAAGAGTTGAGTGTATAACAAAATCATACACACACACGCGCGTGCTCGCATAATCGATTAATAAAATTTACTCGTGATCCAAAGGACAATAAAACAAGGTCGGTAATCATACATTTAAAGCTCTTAAATTTTTATTTATTCCAAAAGATAAACGTTAGAAAAAAGAAAACCACAATTCACAAATTAAATCAATAAAATTTTTTTTTTACTTGGTAAATTAAAATAATATAAACTCTCAGCATAACTTTTTAAAGTAATTTAGGGGAACTGGGACGTTCTCGATGACGCAAAGCAAGTAAAATTTCGATTTTCGAAGGAGCATTTTTTTCAAAAACAAAAAGACTCCATAAACAAAAAAATGTATCACACATTCTACATACTTTTCTTAATACATTATAACATAAAATTTTTAAAGATGTACAATATTTTTAGAAATATTAGGATTTGAAAAAGTACACTGCAAAAGGTTCTTTCGTATACATGGTGTTGATTAGGTACCTGTAGTTTTCGTTTTATAACACATAAAACAACAAATCATGCTGTTTTAGTAACAAAATTGTACCTTTATTTAAATGCTCTAGTTTTTTTTTCATATTTCATTGCTTAGAAAAATTTAAAAAAAATTTGAACCTTGATTTTTTAAAATTTTGATAAAAATGGTCATTTTTTTCGAAAATTGGCAGTAAAAATAAAAATACTAATGTTTCTGGAATTAAATTAGTAGCATTAAATACATTAGTACTATACAAAAGCTCATACCAAATTTCACTAAAATATAATCAATAGATTTTTCTGCGGAGTACCTAAAAACTAGTAAAACACATTTTGAGAAATATAAAAAAAAACTAAATAAAATGGTACAGCTTACTAAAATTTGATATTTAAAACATTCCAGATTTGTATTCATCTTGAATGAACACTTCTAAAGCATCATTCTTCCTTTTATTTTGTCTTTCAATAGTCTTGGCATCTTTTCTGGCTTTTTAAACTGTCATCTCGGCTTCATAAATTCTAACTTTGTCAATTTTTCGAAGGTCTTCACAATGGTTTATCCCAAGTTTTAATTTTAGTGCTCTTAATAATTTTGTTCCTGCGTGTGCATCTTCATTAAAGCATACCACTGCGTCCATTACACCAATCTGAAATTTTTTTTTGTGCTCACAATTGTGTTTTTTGGAACTTGATTCCATACACAGTTATTGAAGCTTTCATTTGGGTTTTGGGTACGATCATGCAAACATTTTAGTAAAAGTGCTTTTGCAGATAAGTCTCTAAATACATGTTTAAAAAATTGTGTATATGTTTGCAATTATGTTTCTAATCTTGACAAGAACTGGTTCTGTGAGGGAATGTTTGTAAATATACTTTCCACCAGATACCCAAAGACATTTGTTGTAACCGCCATAGCTGTTGTTTACATTTTAAAACTGCAATTTCTCGGGTATTAAGCTTTAAACCTTTATATGTTATACATTTTTGGATTCAGCATTAAATTTACTATTTTTTAAGATAAAAATCAAAACATCGATTTTCCGAAGGTGAATAACGTCCCGGTTCCCTTAAATAAGTTAAAATGTATGAACTACCTAAAAATGAAAAAGGGTCTGTATGCAGATCTAGGGAACTATGTACTACTACTTAAAATCTATTAATTAAATCCATATTCAAATTAGCTACTCAAACGACCGAGGGAGCCGATATATGATGACATAGATTTCGTGGTTGGTGATGGTACATGTAATATGTGTATGTACGGTTCATGTTGAAATCTTAACTCCATTCAAGACGTTTTAAGAGATTAGCATACATTAAACGTTACCGGCATCAAAATCCTCACTCTGGAAAATAATGGAAGTAAAGTATTAGCTCAAGGATCTATTTCGTCATTTGATTATGATTGAAAACTACAAGATGTTTGATCCTGTTCAGTGCAATGGACGCTAGAAAGAGTACTATATAAGCCACAGTTGTTAAGAGAAGATAATTATTTGAACTATCCCCACAAGTTCGTAATTTACCTATTGAACATAAGTTAATGTATGTTTGAATTGATAAGAGAAACTTGTTTACTGTTGTTATAAAAATATTACTTTTAATACTATAAAATGTGTTTTTCATATATTTTACATAAATAGTATCTTTAAAATGTTTCAAGAAATTACTTGGTGTCACTGAATTTTTAAGGAAGTAAAGAAACAAGATATCAATCATTGGCATGGCCAAATAATTTTTCCGCGTTTTTCACATGTTGTATTTTACAATAATGCAACTAATGAACTTTTTACTAACAGAAAGTAGTGTGTGTGTACTGTACCACTCTAATTGTACTACTATTGAGCTGAAAAGAAATAATGACACAAATCTGTATCAGCACTATAAAAAAGCAAAAAAAAAATTACAGAAGCTACAAAAAAGCCCCACTTTACACTATATATCTTATCACTTTATCACTTTTAGTTTTCAAAAAAACTATTTTCGCTTCACACTATATATCTTATCACTTTACTGTTTAAAAAAAGAATTAAATTGAAAAAGTAAAACTAGAGCCTTTTATACTTGTTTTCTGAACTTTTTTTGTGAAGATTTCCTCATTTTTGTGAAGATTCCCTCCAAAATGCAGGTAGATTTTTTTTAAAAAAACTTTTTGCAAACAATAAATTTACTAGGTAAAATTTGAGAAAATTTTGTTATAAACTAGCGAAATTCAGGAAAATTTGTAGGAAAATTCTGGAAAACTATGGGAAAGTTTAAATATGATTCGGCTCATCTAGGGCACAAATGCGACCCAATGCCGAAAACCCGAGGTCAGTTGGTTGCTTATTGGCTGAGAAAAGGGTACGACAAAATATGGAACGAAGACGAAGACGAAATTTGCGTCCTAATAGCGCTTTTGTTCCACTACGTGAAAAACGCGCTAAAAATTATGTGTGTGTGTGAAAGATAGATTTAAATTTGATTAAATTTGTATACTTTTAAGAACTCTATTAGCGATTTGTTTTGCTTAAGTGTATTTCACTATATATTTCCTAATATGATTTAATTTTTAAATATATGTAATTTAGCTTTTCCACTCTGATGTAAAATATTTAATAAGCATTTCGAACATGTTATTTGCATTAAGTAATATCATAAAAAAAGGGAAGATCTTTAAAAGTAAACATTCAGAACTCAGAAAGTTTAAGCTAAAAAAATCATTTTGAATGAATATGAATAAGTCAACAGAGATAATGAAGAGCTTCAAAAATTTAAATATAGAGCGGGAAAATAACATAAAAAAATTATTTTAATAAGTGATACAAAAAAAGTTAAGAAAGAAGCGAGAGAAAAAAAATCACTATTTTTTTTTAAGTATTTTATAGAAATATTTTACAGCGTTATCAAGCAAGGCTTTCATTTTGCAATGTAAAACACTTTTTTTAGAAGCGATTTCTTTACTCTTCTTTTTAAAAGTGAATTTCAATTTTTTTTATCTCAATAAAGTTTGCTTTTTTTATCCAGGAGGAGAGAGTTATTTTTGGATAAGTTTTTTGAGTAATGAATATTACATGATTTTTTTTTTGTATTTGTTCAGTTTAAGCGAAGAACATGGCTCTAAAATAATACGAGCTATTTTCTACGATGTTTAAGAAGAATTTATTATTTTTATGAAATTTGTATGAAACGTTTATTTTTAGTAATCTATTGAACTTATTTATAAATTCAGTTAACAAGTCTTCCTAAGTACATTATCTAAGTACTAGTCAAACAAAACATAATTTTTTTTTGTACCGGTAAAAAAAGTTTAATGATAAAAATTATACTAATCTTTATTCTTATATTTAAAATTTATTTTTTAAAGAGAACAGAAAAATATGAAGGTTTTTTTTTATCTCTTTTCTTTTAAAGAGTTCGTATTGTTCTGTGTTGTACATGGGTGATTTATTTAGAGACCTTCAGTAGGGACATCAGGAAAAAAAATCTTGGAGAGATTTTATTTTTTTAGAAGTATTGATAATGATATATGAGCATAATTTTTTCTATAATATAAGAATTTTTTTTGTAGATGAACAGTCGAGTTTACTGATAATAAATGAATAAATAAATAAATAAATCACATCATTAAATCTAAGAAACACATAAACTTTTCTACAACTACATAACTTCTTAAACTTAGAAGAATCCGATGATTCAAACTTGATGCAGATTTTTTTTTAATGTTGCAATATCTAGAGTATATACTCACTTTCAAAGTTGAAAGAAATGTACAAGTTAAAAGAAAGCTTGATTTCATGTTTAAGCTGAACGTATTTTTGACAAATAGTGTTAAATAAATAATTAACAAATGAAGTTCATTAATTGTAATCACTTTACTTCAAAAGCAAGTGATACAAGTTATTAAATAATAGTAAATAACACAGGCCTATAAAATTAAAGCTTTTGAAAAATATAAAATAAGTTTTAGATGTTTTTTATATAAATTGAGGTGCTGATTTCGAAAATGGCTCCCATTTTTTCCCATAAAGTCAGGATTTTTTATAAACACTATATCAATATTTTTGCCAAAATTCCTTTGAAAAAGGAATTTTCTCGAACAATTTAGCATGCAACTTCTAATAACAGTAGTTTTTATCCAGTTAAAACTATTTAAGTATTGACTCGTGATGAAGCAAATTGATTTTTCAGTAAATGTATGGAATCCACTGTCAGGAGATCTCCAGAGTTGCTTTTGGTTGATAGAAAAACAAGAAGTTTTCTTCAAGTTTAAACTTTTTGTATCCAATTACGGTACAGTTTCCAGGGGAAAAAATCCTCAGCATACTATTTTAATGAGCTTTTATGAAGGTAATTTACATAAAATAAACGATTGACCAAGAGGAGTAAATATTATCCCTGCGTACAGGAAAGTTCGAAACAAATTTTAAACTCATAAAAGGAAAAAAAAAATTCTATTTAAATGCATACTTTTTTCATTTGAAACTTCTTTTTTTACGTTCTTTTATATTAGATCTCAAGCCTATCTGGATTTAAAATGCAACAGTGGTCAGTGAGTATGATTTCTCCCCATCTTCTTTATCTTCTTTGATACTTTTGATCCATATCTTTAATGCCTTGGTGCAACCTTCCACCCTGTTCTTCGGTGACTTATCCTAAATTTTCGGAGGGGGGGGGAGTTCACAGGTAAGTGACAGAAATGTGTTTTGGTCCAAACAACCCAAGCTTCTGTTTCCTTTATTGTAATGGAAGCCTCAAATTTTTATTCTTCATAATTTTGGGGATATCTGCAGCAACAAAGACCTCTTCTTCTCAATATGGTTTTAGATAAGCCAGGAAACATTTTGCAAAGGTATTTGAAACAATCACCATCTTTTGGAACATCTTTGGCAAACTGCTTCATTACATCTAATTTTATTTCCAGAGGGGTTATTGTTCGGCTTAACTAAGCTGTTCAGACTATCATTCTTGGTGCCTGGTTTAAGATTTTCTTTTCTGCCATTCTGTTTTGGCCCAGTGTTCAGTGTCATCATTGCTGTCTCACTCGTAAATGAAACACAGAAACTTTGTGTATTTTCCTTGTTGACCAAGAAACATGAAGATAACTTTCAAACCACGGTAAGTAATCCAACCATGGCCGGGACATTTTATTTTGTTGAGGATGAAAGTCAGGTTTTCATAGTGTTCTTTCAAATGTACCGAATGTTCAACTGGTACATGTGCATAGTGGCTTCCGTGATGATGAAAGACAGTTCCAAAGCTTCTTTTCTAAGAATCTATAAACTAGTTACATTTATTTTTATTGTAGATGATATGAAACTTGCTTATCAATCCGGGAACCTCTGAACACTAGACCATGTTCTCGTTTTCCGTAAAGTATATACTTAAAAAGATACTTTTTCCGATTCAGTGCCAATAAAAAGGAGTTCCTTTTCTCAATAAGTTTTTTTCTTTTAATCTGGAGCTCAACAATTCAACTGCTTCTTTCGAAAGGCCTATCTCTAGTCAGAGCATTAAGTTCAACCTGATAGAAGGTCCGAATTGACTCGGCTCTTGAGAGCCTGTACTCGGTATCGGAGCCTTAAACTTCTGACGAAACTATTGATAGAGAGAGATTGCGAGAAAAAGGTGTCATAGAGTGGTATTATATCTGTTTCACTACGATAGAATGAAGGTCAAACACGGAGTGAAGAAATTTAACGCTGGAATAAATTTTTGGTAAATACTCCTAAAAATCCAATTGAAATCTAATTTTTCTGGAAAATGTGACGTGATAGAAATTTAATATTATTTTTTTCGAAATAATCGCCACAAAAATACATAAAGTTAAGCCATTACTTTCTTTGTATTTCTTCCATCGCAAGCCTGTGTAATTAATTAAAAACGACGTGGTTATAACAAGGAAATAAGATAATTTGTGAACAAATATACGGCAAAATAAACAAAAAGTAAGAAAGATTACTTTCAGGAATTATGAAGTAATTAAAATTAATTAGAAATGGAGAGAAAAAAGATACGTTCTTCATGGTGGAATGATTATATTTATCTGAAAGGAATGGAAATTAGATCAGGGAAAAATAAACACAGATCAATACACAGTTACAGTTATTTTTCCCTTGATTTCTTAAATTTTATAACCTTCAGAATTCTGGAACTCTGGAGAGGGGTTACTTATTAAGCTGGTGACGCATTTAGTTCAAATTTTGTAGGATGGTAGATTTAGTGTCCCTGTTGGATGAAGATATATGGTTATAGGAGCCCTTACTCAATAATTTCTTAGATATTTGCAATTGGAGATGCTATTCACACTCGAAACACAATGAAACAGATGTCTACGCAACAATACTGCACTAATTCGATGAGCGAGATGTTTTCGAAATTATGTTTCATTTGCTTTTATGGCAAGTTTCAGCATTGTACGGACAATGAGGGGTAAGAAGCTAGTCATATTTTTATACTAATTCTGTTAATATGATAAATAATTTATTTATTGTTTCCTTTCTCAATTTGTTGTTTCCAGTCACGATTAGCTAGCAGTTAAAGGACTTTCCTCCTGTTCTTCTTGCGAATTGCTTTTATTGTTGTTATATAAATATTAATCTGTACATACGAATGATAATGACAAATAAAATTCTCTCTTACAAGGTTTCTAGTCATTAAAGACATTTCATTTCCAATTTATTAAACACCATTATGGATCTTTATATATAAAGCAGACATAGAATTAAAAAGATATTCACCCTCCAGACTCAAAACCGGCTCCTAACGGCGAGGACCAGCGATCCATTACTGAAACACTATACCCATTACGTGTAATTTTGCTTGCTACAGAACTGAATTTAACGAGTGAATTCCATCTTAAGGTATCCGACTTGTTGCGACAACTTTTATTTTTTTTTAAAAAGGAGATATGTGGATTTTTTTTGTTATTTTTAAATTTGCTTAGGCCATTTTAAGAAAAATGTGCTAAAATTAAGAAGAGAAAAAGAAATCATTACTAAAATGGGAAAAAATAGGTAAAAATTGACAAAAATTAGCATAAACATGGTCCATTCTGCACCCAAAGGTTTATGAACAAATTTATAGCCTTTTCAATCTAATGTGTTGCTATATTATTCATTTTTGATATGACTGTCAGGATAAGAGTTTTTTTTCTTTTTTACAAAAACTAGAGCACTTTATCTCAGTTATTATATGAAATAGCTTAAGAAAACAGTGATTATATTCACATAAGGGACTGTAAATTTTGTAATAAAGCAGTGATTGATAAATCCGAAGATTAAAACAATTCTAATATTATACAGAACTTACACAGAATTGAGCGCATTGAGTGCATTTTTTGGAGATAGATTTTTAGCGATTTAAATAATTTTTTGATGCAATATTTTGAAAAAAAGTGCTCTTTTTCACAATTCATGAGTAAGGAATTAGTAAAAAATATAAATAAATGAAATATTACGAAAAATCATAAAACATTATTTACAGAATGATAAACCAAACTAGATTTGTTATTCAAAATAATGTGAATAGTAAATAAAATAGAAAACTGGTGTGCCATATGGATAATTGAGGATGCTCATCTGTGGTCTGGATGCGAAAAAAGAAAAGACAGCATTAGTTTGACAAGATGGGTTGAAAATGTAGAAGAATCGTTTCAGGAGGATATCATTCATTTTCACTAAAGATAGTAAATGAAATGATAACTGGATACCTCAAACATGTCTATACTTTATGTAAGTAAGCCCATGATGGCTGATGAAATAAGTGAACTATTGGTGACAGACCTCGTAATTTTGAACCTCGATCAAGTGATGAGGGCCACACCTGAGCTGGCACTCTTTTCCTAACTACCACACCATACCAACGGGAGGACATTGAGGCTCGATAGAGTTATTATGCATCTGCCCACTCAACACGGCGGGTGGGAGATATAGCCAGAGAAATCCATTCGAACCGATTGAGTACTCACGCCGCATATTCAGCTACTCGAGGGCTTTTGTGACGGACCTCATATTTTTAAATCATGGTCAAGTGACGAGGGTGACTTCTGCGTTGTGGCACTCCCTCTCTTAAATACCACACCAATGGAAGGATGTTTGAGCTCTTGACAGATTAAACGTGCATCGCTCCCCAACACGGTGGGTCTGCAGTGGTACGGGCTCGAACTCATGGCACGCCATCCACGAGTTCGTTACCTTGACCACTAGTGTACCACGACCACGCCATTTGAACCGAGTGAGTGGATATTAACGTCGCACTGTTCAGCTACATGAGGGCCTTTGACAACGGACCGCGTAATTTTGAACCATGGTCAAGTGACGTGGACGACACCTGAGCTGCCCCCCCCTCTCCTAACTACCAAACCAGCGGGAGGACGTTTGAGCTTTCGACAGATATAACGTGCATCTCTCCCCTACACGGCAGGTCTTTAGTGGTACTGGGCTCGAACTCATGACATGCTAGTCATGATCCAATGCCTTGACCACTTGGCTACCGCATCCACCACTTTGAACCGAAATGTATCTTATGTTACATAGTGCTTTTTTGTGAATGTATAGGAACGTACGCTGCATGATATATTTTATTAAAAAATTTTTTGCATTAAAAAACTGAATACATTTTTTGTGGACAGAAAAACTATTAGTTGCATTTTTAATAAATGAACATTTGCTCAAAAATGTCTAATGCAAATTCTAAAATGTGTGGCCTAATTTATAATACAAAATCACATACAAAATATTAAAATGTATGCAGGCTTAGCTTTGAGTTCTAAATTGCCCCTGTAAATGTTAGCTAAAGCAAAAACTGTTGCAACTTTCTATTCAAAATGTGTGATTTCTGTTTTCTATCTTATTTAAAATCCATCACAATTGCATATTAAAGTACAAAATGATAAGTCTTTAATAATACATACGAGAGATGTTTTTCCATTCGGAAAAAAAAATCAGATATCAGGCTATTTCTAAAAACTGGAGGGAGAAAGAGGGAAAAAAATCATTGAATTTTTAATGATGAAATGGGAAAGCTTTTATCGAACTCTTAAGCTTACCAATCAAAATCATTTGCATGTTCTGCTGTTAAGAAAAAAATAACGGTTAAGCCTCCTTTAGAATTACTGGCACTGTTTATTTAAAGAACTAGAACACACGTTACTGATTTTTTTCACTACAAGCTATATTTATCTTTTAGCTCATGCTTCCCATCAGAACTTTTCATCTCTCTTAATAAGAACTTTTTTTAAAAAAAAAAAGGTTCTTTAAAAACATTTTTATGTTGAATTCTGCTTTTGTCATTACGTTGATGAAGTGATGTTTTTTCCCTTTTCTTTCTCGTCTGTGGGATGGAAAAATAATAAATTAGCTTTCATGACGCTAAAAAATGTATTTCCTATATATTTTAAGTTTTCTTTTAAAATAGAAAGTTTTTCTTTTTTAAAAATGAATGAATTATTTTTTTCACTCCAAAAGTGTTCACAACTTAATTAAAATTCTTTGACATATTTTTCGATCGAAGAATTGTATTTTTATCGGGTAGAAAAAATTCAAATTTCCTTTTCTTAGATTCAAGTTTCTTTTTGTTAGATTAGATCTCAGATAACTTTGTGTTCATGTAACATGTTTTTTATGCTTCAAACCATAAACATTGTACATGTAAAAATAGTAACATACTTTGTCTCTTAAAACTTTAAATAAAATGAATGTATATAAACACTTATTTAGTGCACGATTGTATAGACGCAGAGAATATAATATTTTATTGTTTTACTCCATTTGAAGGAAGGTTTTTTTGTAAAAGAAAGAGCCAAAATTTCATAAAAATTCAATTGGAGAATTTAAAATTACGGCTATGTACTTGAACATATTTAATTTAGTTGTTTATAAATTTAAAGATTTAGCAAAGCCGATTAATATTAGTTGAAATATGTTAATAAAACTGCTTTAGGGGTTTATCCAAAGTAATTGATATCATAATAAACTGAGACATAGATTGATTGACTGGTATTTAATTAACGACGCATTTTGGAGATAAAAGAGAGTTTTTGAAACAAGACAAAAAAAAAACGAGTGTGCTTTAGACAACACGACTGAAGTAAAACTTCTTTAGCTCCATCTATATGTGCATATTTATGTTTATATATGTATAATATATACATGTATATCATAGATTCTCAACGTGGGCGACAACGCCTCTTTGTGGGTGTTTGAGGCTTTCAGGGGGGCAGTAAAAGAGCTCGAGAAAATTAAGGGGTGTTGAGATGGCACGGAGGGGCTTGGGAAGGTTAACCAAATATAGTCTATAAAAAGACCAAAAAAAAAAACACGCTGATTATATGTACTAACAAAAATAAACTTTAGTACTGATAACCTTATGTTGATTGTATGCATTTATAAATCATTTCTATATCACATGTACGAAAACTCATATAATTCAGTAGTTCGGGAAGTGGATGTGAAAAACTTAATGATTACATTACATTCAGACCTACATTAAATTGAATGATATCGTGCATTTTAATTTCTGTAGTGCACGTGTTGTCTTTGTCTGTGAGCAGTAGGCAACATGTTTCGTCCACTGCATTTCATTACGTATATTATCCAAGAAACATAATTAAATATGTTAATCAGGAATTAACATGTGATTCTTTAGAGGCTGAAACTGTCAATTTATATTTATTTTGAAAGTAATAGTTTATTATGAATTACTTCGTATCCTCAAACAACCTGTCTGTCTTTATAGCAGGTAACTAAATCTTTTATTTCACTCTTTTAAAGGAAGAAGAAATTCAGTAGTGCGTTTAATTCCAAAAATAATGTCCCATCTATGACTAAAATATATAATATTATACATTTAAATATATTTGTGGAAATGGCTATTTCAGATTCGCAAGGAAAAAACTTAAATTAAAAAATATATTCTATTAGTAATAGAATATTTTTTTAAAAATTTAACGTTGTTTTCACCATGTAATGTGTACACTCTTATTTCTCCAGAGGGGGTGGTATCGAAATATTCATTAGAAGAGGGGGCACCAGTTCAAAAAATGTTGGGAACCTATGATATATTTATATTAATTTTCTACAAATATTTAAATTTATTATGGGTTTTATCGATAAATTAATATTGTTGAATAGATTTTTTATTTTTATTCATTATTTTCATTGTCGCATACATCAGTAATTACTGTGGTTGATTGTAAGACCGAGACAATAGACTTATGGTATGAGAAATGATACATATGTTTTCGAATGAAAATTAGGAAGATATTTAGATAAAACTGCCTCGATTGTTGTTCCATGTCTTGTGGTAGGCTCATTTCGGTTATTATTAATTTTATTCATTTGTAGTTCTAATGTCTTTTGTAAAAAGTTTACCAAGAGTTGTCCATCTTCGGACGTGAAATTAACATTGAAATCTCCTGCTAAAATTAGTGGCAACGAAAGATAGTTTTCTCCTAATTCTTCAGAGCCTATTCGACCGTAAATCATAAGTCTTATATAAAAACTTTGTAGTATTATTAACTGTTATTGGGCGAAATGTAAGCAACTACCATTATGATACTTGTTCCATCGTCCAAAACACAGTGAGCAGCACATATATCACCAATTGATGACTGACCAATATCGATTTTACGAATATATGTTAATAAAATGTCTATGCTCGAAGTTACTATATTCGAGGCAACATTTGATTTCTGATAAATTGCCATTCCTGCTGAGATCTTAGATTTTTATGCTTTAATTTTGCAATACAATTAAAATTCGGGGTGTTAATATTTTCATCGTCATTAGACCAGGTTTCTGACAAACAAAATATTGCTTGAATCAATTACGGGATCGCTTAAGTCCGACACGTGTTTTCTCAGACTTTGGCAATTGAAAGTAAAAATGAACAACTTTTTTCAGTCATTCATGAAAAGTAGAAAAAGCAACCGGTGGGTTTGCGAAGTGGTCACCCTCCTTCACATTGACCGCGCTCGGCTTTGCTGCAGCTATGAACCGAAGTGCAGCCGGGTGCTTAGTGCACTCCGCCACGGTAGTTGTTGAGGTACTATGAAAATAAATATCAATGAATAAAAAATTAAAAAGTAAATATTGTTCACAATGTGTTCAACGAAGATTTTCTTCACAAGACTAATATCTTAATAATTACAGTAGATGCGGAAGCCTTATTTTTTATCGGATATAAAAGCCACAAGTCCAATGTGAGAGCATGCACTCACTCACTCACGTAAAGCGTACGTCCGTTCGCCTCGCCCGATTACACTTTTCGTAACGCTCGCGTCAAGCATTCGCCAGCTTACTCCCCAAATCAAGCGGGCTTAAAGAAGTTTTACTTCAAAAAAACATACGTACTAACGCCGCTACATAAATTAACCTTGAGTGAAGTAAAATTATTTTTTTGTACGAGGGTGAGTCAGAAAAGAAGCTTCCCCTGTCGACTGAGGTCAGATTTGTGTATGAAAGTCAAAACATAGAATGAAACATTAAAGAAAAGACAACTTCATTTTTCCACATAAGTACCAAGCGGTAAGACACGTGTCATACCGCTTGATGAGCTTCAAAAGCCCTCCAGGAAAACTCAGGGCTTTGTATACGGTTGAAGCGTTTAATGGCTGAGGGCGAAAGACGAAACAGCAGATGAACGTGCAAGACACCGATACACCATTGGGTAGAGGTCGGCAGCGATCAAGGAGATGAATTCGGAAAAAGTGGCCTGGGCTTCTTAAATCTGGCATTCTGTTGTTGGATGGCAATGCGAGATCACACTCGGAGACGGCAATTCAAAACCATACTGCAACTATTGGTTAGGGAAGCGCCTATACCATCCGCCATACTGTCCTGATCTCGCACTAAGTGACTTTCGTCTGTTTCTGGCTTTGACGAATAATCTCACAAGGATGTTGGGAGCAACGCTGTAGTCAAACAAGCCGCTAAGCGCCTTTTTCATATACAAAGTCCTGAGTTTTCCTGGAGGACTTTTCGAAGCTTATCAAACCGTATGACAAATGTCTCAATGTACTTGGTACTTATGTTTACAAATAAACTCTTGTCTTATCTTCAATGTCTCGTTCTATTTTTTTACTTTTATACACAACTCTGACCACAGTCGACAGGAGAAACTTATTTTATGACTCACCCTCGTAAATCGAATTATTTTAACATTTTTTATTGTGATTGGTGTTCAATTTTTTCAATTTTAATTTTTTTTAAAAGTAGTACTTATTTTCACAGGATAACTATTCATCATTGCATGATAGTAATTATTATAAAAATTCATATTTGAGGAACAAATTAGAAATTTAGAGTGCTGTTGGTGACTGATACTGTAATTTTGACACAATCAAGTGAGGAAGACAATACGCGAGCCGT
This sequence comes from Trichonephila clavata, assembly GCA_019973975.1. Lineage (NCBI taxonomy): Eukaryota > Metazoa > Arthropoda > Arachnida > Araneae > Nephilidae > Trichonephila > Trichonephila clavata. The sequence continues at coordinate 34,014 of BMAO01025529.1, read as the reverse complement.
AATTCTACGCAAACGTCATAACTTAGTCTAGACATATTTAATCTCTCATCTTCCTTATCCGTATTTAAACTTGAAAATTCAAGGATATTCTTGCCATAATATCTCAAATTTGGAATGTAAAGTAAATACATTATATTTATCTTAACTTGATGCATTCATCTGTGTTGTTATACTCGTATACTGAAGGAAAGGTTTCAAATTCTCAGAATAATTCTGGAAATTAATCTGAAAAATTCACAGTTTAATTGTTATCAAGATATATGCATACATATCCAGTTCCCTTTTTACAACTATTTAAAGGTAAATTATTATTTATACTTTTTAAATTCTGCTTGGAATTTTGTTTACTGTGTCGAGTTATAAATACTGGCCGCTTCAATTTTTCTAAACCTGTTCGATTCAAATTTCTAAGAAGAGTGATGTTAGAGAGTTTTAAATCTTTGAAATTATTTTCATTGGTATCAAATTTGTAACAGAATAAAATGATAAAAAAACATAAAATTTTATTTACAACATTTTTTAAAAAATTAAAAATTTTACAAAATGCGTTGTAAAATTATAATAGCGATATTTTGTTGTCTAAAAATTAGATCTATTCTTTGAATGTAACGTTTGTAAAAGACATTTAAAAATCCAGGAATATGGAGCAACAGACTAGGAATAAAACAATAGAGGCTACCATGTTCATGCCGTAAATGTAGGCACAAATTTCCTGCCTGAAATATCCTTTGGAAGTGTTGTCGAAAGCAGACATTCCGTAGAAAGATGTCATCTCTGAAATTAAATAAAAAAGGATATTGAAATCATTCCATTCCTATAGTGAAAGCCATAATATCCGAAAGATCGTGCGAGACAATGCATTTGCAAATCGCATATATTTGAGTCCTAATTACAATAAAGGTGCGGATGCAGTGGTTCTTTAACTTTTGATCGCCGCGGGGGCCCCCTTTATTTATCAGCCTGACATCGTGGACCCCGAAAACTTTTAACACTCCTCCTTGATTTCCAACACCTGGCTGAGTGATTTAAACGTTTCTGAATAGCCCTAAGATTGCCTCTGCTTTTTATATAGACATTTTTTAACACTTTTTTTCCCTTTAAGGAAACAGCCAGCATCTAATTACAGTAGAACGTCGTTTATCCGAACGTTCATTATCCAGAGTGTGAAATATCGAACAGTGTAATGCCCAACAAGTGTTTCGCGTGAGGCCAAAAGTGACGGGAAACCCAAGATGAGAAATATTTTGGGAATTTCGGTTGTTGAATATTAGATCAGTTTGTTTCCAAGTGAGAGGGTGTATACGTGCTCTTTTGTCGAGTTTTGTTGATGTAGAAATTAGGATGGCATGCAACGCAGAAGACTAAATTTCAAATGCTAAATGACGAGATTGTAATTTCGTGCAAGAAGAATCTGACCTTGTCGACGATGAAACGGATGAAGACGAGGACAACAACCACAACGAAAGTAGTAAGGGTTCATCAAATACTGACGTGTTTTTGCGTTAGAGACGAAGGTGGTTCGAACGATAATCAGAGTGCTGTCCTACTCAACTACTGCTCCTCAAGAGAATCGGATACCTTGCAGAGAAAAAAATAAGGTGTATACAATGATACAGCGAAAAATAAGTGATTATTTTCCACAATAAAGGTAAAACGGTGACATTTTGCATATATTTTGCTTTTTTTCAAGTACGTTTCCCGCATGTGATTATTTTCAATATTCATACAGTGTCTGGTTTCATATAATGCATGGATAGCTATCGGTTTTCGGTTATCCGAACTATCGCGTATCCGAACGGTGTCCGGTCCCAATTGATTCGGATAAACGACGTTCTACTGTATGGATATAAAAAATATTACAAAATACTATTTTCAAATAATTAGTGTAGGTGCAAATATATAAATAATACTGGCTCAATTCGATTAAGAAATCGAGATGGATTCAGTTATCGTATTTACACTCTGTGTGAATACAGTTCTTAACCTTTGGACATGTATTTTTACTATATATTTTTTGAAAGTAGTAAATTTTAGTTATGGTTATGTAGTTGAAAACAATAAAATAAGCTGAATTAATATTCTTTATCGAAATACATATTCTGGTAAATATTTTTATTGAGGACAGTTTAGTGACCTTAGTTCAGGATGACACATCTTTTAATTTTTCCATGAAGTCTTTTAGAATCTGTAAAAGGAGGGAAATCAAGGGCTCTAAGGACTCTTAAATTGCAAATTTTTCAATTTTTTGAAAAAAATATATGTTAAAGCATTAACATTTCTGAGCATTTTGATACCAAAATTTTGTTGACACTATAAAAACTTCGGAAGTTATGGAGAAATAACCAGTGAAATTTAAACAAAAACCCTATCTCTTTCATATCTTTAACTTCATTTTTCTCAAAACAAAAAATTTTAGCTTGCGCGCAGGATTTCTCAAAAACTATTTATGATATCAATTTGAAATTTCCTACACGTGTTCAAAATAAGGCTCTTTATAACTTTACTAAAATTTTCAAAAAAAAAAAATTAATAGAATTTTGTTTTATTTGAATTTAAATTTATTTTTTTCTTAAAATGTTAAATTTTTCGTTGTAGTTGTATTTAAAAAATATTTTTCTTCTCTAAATTTCTTAAAAGTTAGTATAACTTCGAAAGTGAACATTTTTCGACCAAATAAAATTAATTTTGTAAATTTTGATCCGTTTTGTACTTCAGAATCCTGCGCGGTGTAAAATACTAATTTTTATATTTTTAAAAAATTGTCCAATTTTCATTTCCTTATAACTTTTTAAATTTTTTCTTAAATTCTCTGAAAATTTGGGAAATAATGTAAATATATGTGATTATCACGTGATAAAAATTTCAAATGATTATTTTGTTTTATTACTAAGTTACATTGGTTTGAAGATGGATGTTTTTTCGAGTGCACAGATATATGTTAAGAGTCCTGAGACCCCTTTAGGGGAGAGACCTTCGCGGTCCCCTTAGAAAGACACTACGGACCCCCGGAGGTCCATGGACCACACCACAGTTTAAGAACCACTGGTCAGATGGATCCATTGATAGTTCCATTAACGTAATGCAGTGCTTCTCAAACTTTCAGTATTTGCGACCCAATTTTCAATCATAATTTCTCTCGCGTTCGCCTTTATCCAGACCGGAAGGCCTGTGTTCGGTGCCCGATGCCACAGAATGCCCACCGAGTACACACGGAGTATGTGGTCATTAAATCTGGGGGTCCAAATGGTGTCTCCATCTATCGTGTTGTTTCGAGAAAAATCGTACTGTCATCTTCATGGGGGCTCAAAGCTTAGGCTAACGACAGGCGTAGATCTAGCCCGTTGCCATGATGAACTTCGTGGGCCTCGATCTGACTACGTCAGGCAGATGGCATAAGTAACAACAACAGCAACACAAATTAACAAGATAAGTATTAAATTTATTTTTGCTACTTTTAAGTAATAGATATTTTTAATGAATTACTTTTAAATAATATTAAAGAAATATTTTGACTTTTTGATATGCTTACACCGCTCATGTAGGGTTATCATGCCCCCCTTGGGAGCACACCCCGCACAGTTTGAGAATTGCTGACGTAATATTACTTAGTAGAGTGGGATGCCAACTGATGTGCTTTTCTCGTCCCTTTACTGCAGCTCAAAATGAGGTCCATTGCCAATCGCTTTGTGTTCATTTCGAAAGTGTGACGATAACAGCAAATCAAACCTAAGCAAAGTATTTAGCTTTGTTTCATTAAATATGATTTTTATAATACTCTTTGAATTTTTACAGCAAGTCCACTCTCGTTTTCTATAATAATATTTTTGCATATAGGTTAAGAATTTATCTGACCTGTAATTTTTAGCTAGAGATAAAATAATAATTTCGGAAGTCATAGTAAAAATTAAATGGTGGAAAGTCGGAAGCAATTTTTGTTACCAACAGGTTATATCGTTTTATATTACATTAATAATAATTATTTTTATTGACATTGAAATAAACTAAAGCTTTTTGAGCTCGAAATTAGATTTAATCATCAGCTTAGGAACCTAGTTATAACTTGCGTTATATTCCTTCATTTATTAATCGATAATTTGCTTCGCAAATGGGGGCAAATTTTTTTTTATAAGCAGAAAACTTACAGTTTGCTCAAATGCAAAGAATTATATAGTTCTTAATGTTTCTCGTTAAAATTTGATTGATTGAATCCAAAATATTCACTCAGTAATTCATTTAAGTAACACTTGAATTCCTGCACGATAATGTGGGAATTTATAGCTAAAGTTTCTGATGGAACTGGCACACATGTAAAAATGCAGTGTGTGTGGGGTGGGGGAGATTCAAAATACAACAATTACAAAAGGCTATAACTATTTAACTGAAAATAACTTATTAATAAAAATTACACCGTATGTGAAAAAAATTAGAATTTTGTTTATATTCTTTATAAAAGTTCGATACGAGTCTTTTGGTAAATCGTAAAACATCTAAGCGATAGTCCATTTAGCTAGAAACATTTCGAAGCACGTATGTCGTCACCGACGCAAGAGCATTTAAAATGTTGATTTTGTGTTCCGGAATATTTTTCGGCAAAGGTAGCATAAACTCAAGGTCTTTCACATAACCCCGTAGAAATAAATTGAAGGCTGTGAGAGATTTTGGTGGTCAAGAACAGAACACTTTGGCATCTCCGGTTTGGCCGATCCAACGCTTTGAAAGATAGTGGTTTAAAAATGGGCAAACGGACTTTGGTTTAAAAACGGACTACTGCTAGATGCGGAATCTCGGAATTCTCGGAAAGGTAATTTGGAGATTCCGCATCTAGCAGTAGCTTCAGTCATTTCTTTCTATAAGACTTGTACCCTTTTTACCTCCGTCATACTGCTATAAACTGTTCTACCGTTGTATAGTTTGAATTCGTGTATGCACGGGTTTCTAATTCACTGGATTTGCTTTTCAACTAACGAAATTTTAGAATTCCTATTACATTCTGTAATATTTAATTTTTACCTATAAATTATTTTCGATATAATAGTTACAGTCATGTGTAATCGCTGTAAGCACTATGAATGGCCCAACATTTCTCAGCTCCCGCAGGAGTTGAATTGATTTACTTCGTACTCTACATCAGTGCGAGGGCTATTAACCACGGACCTATTAAATTTGAACTACGGTCAAGTGACGAGGCCAAAATCTAAACTGGCATCCCCCTTTACTAGTTCCCACACTACGCCAACATGAGAACTTTGAGCCTCGACAGATTTAAGGCATCTCAGGACCCTTAACATATATCCGTGCACTCGAAAAAAAACATCGTTCTTCAAACCAATGTAACTTAGAAATAAAACAGAACAATTATTTGAAAATTTTACCATATGATAATCATATATATCTACATTATTTCTCAAATTTTCAGGGAATTTGAGAAACAAATTTGAAAGTTATAAGGAAATATAGATCGGACAATTTTTCAAAAATATAAAAATTAGTATTTGACACCACGCAGGATTCTCAAGTACAAAATTAATCAAAATTTATGAAAGGAATTTTACTTGGCATAAAAATGCTTACTTTTGAAGTTATACTAACTTTTAAGAAATTTAGAGGAAAAAAAATATTTTTCAAATACAATTGTAACGAAAATTTTAAAATTTTAAGAAAAAATAAAATTAAAATTAAAATTTTATTAATTTTTTTTAAAATTGTTATATAAGCTATGAAGAGCCTTATTTTGAACACGTGTATGAAATTTCATATTGATATCATAAACAGTTTCTGAGAAATCCTGCGCGCAAGCTAAAATTTTTTGTTCTGAGAAAAATGAAGTTAAAAATAAACAAGAGATAGGGTTTTTGTTTAAGTTTCACTAGTTATTTCTCCATAACTTCAGAAGTTTTTGCAGTATCAACAAAATTTTGGTATCAAAATCCTCAAAAGTGCTAAAGCTTTGACGTACATTTTTTTTTTGTTGAAAAAATTGAAAAATTTGCAATTTAAGAGTTCTTAGAGGCCTTAACGTGCATCAATGCCTCTATAAGGCGGGTCTTCAATGGCACTGGGTTACGAACCAGCCACTTGACGACGCCATCCACGAGCTCGTGACCAGTATCCTTCTAATATCGTGGCCAGCCCCCAAATGAGATGCAATATATTATAAGAATTAGAAGATGTAATATATTATAAGAATTAGAAGATGTAATATATTATAAGAATTAGAAGATGTAATATATTATAAGAATTAGAAGATGTAATATATTATAAGAATTAGAAGATGTAATATATTATAAGAATATTAATTTCAGATGGGACAAATTAAGTAGGGATCAAAAAGAAAAAAATCAATACTCACCAGCAATAAAGAATAAGATTAACAACGTGAATAATACTATAGTAAGTTTTTTCAGTTCCTGTTCTCTACTGATGGGTAAAAAGTGTCTTATAAAAATTGTGATCAAACGACAAATTAGAAGCAAGAATCCTAGTATTCCAGTTAAGAGAACAAGTGCAAAATGTACACAAGTCCGCCACAGTATCGCCCTTGGAGGACAATCTCCTATGAATGAATAGTCTGAAACGATGTCCCATTACATAATTACTTTATAAATAAAAAAAATGTATAAACATGGGCATACAGTTTTAAAAAAACTTATAGGAATTAAAAATTGAGCTCTACAATCAATTACTTTAATTTCCAAGTTCAATAAATCAAGGTGTAAAAATTTTTAAAGTTTTTATTTTTAGAGATAATGATTAAAATCTTCTCTAGAGGCTTTATACTAACAGTTAAAATATTTTAAAAATTTATTTTAAGAATTTTCTTAAGCTACGCAAATAATAGGTTTCTCATGTTTTTTTTTCCATTTTCGTACATACGCAGTTCGATAGTTTAAACAATTAGCTATAATATGCTTTTATTAGCTATTATTAACATTGAAAAAGAAAAGCGGAATTACAAAAATATTTTCTAAGCAGTCAAATGTAATTTGACGAAATTATAAGTTTAAAGCATGGCAGAAATTAAAATTTTCTAATATAGCTATTCTTCAATTAATTTTTCCTAACAGTGTGTTTTGTAATGTTTATTTTCTTATAATATTGCTGTTTTCAATACAACTTATTAATATTCTATGGAACATTTTCAGCACATTTTATAAAAACTGAGGAGTAGAAAATGTTATACCATCAAGTATACAAGAGACCCATTTAAACTTATGCAGGCTTAAAATGAATAATCTAACTAAAAAAAAAAAATTTGGTACAGAATCTTCGAGTTCAGAATTTTTTTCTGCATAAAAAATGAGTTTGGAGTAAATTGAAATAAGAAATTTGGATTAGGTGTTCGTAATGACAAAGTCAGTTTTTTCAAATTTAACTCTGAAAGTTAACATCTTTTTCAAACATCAATTTTATCTAGCAACAATGAGAACATTAAAAGTTACAGATTTCCTGATTTTTTGGAAAATATGTCTTTCCACTTTTCTCGTAAAATTTCAGAATTGGGAACAAGATCCAAAATGCTAAGAGAATAATAAACCAGAATGATTCGCTTAAAAACAATCTTATCAAAGGAAATGTGCAAAATAGATTTGGGCGATATAACTTATGATTTTGAAGGAATGGGAAATGTGAATGAATGTCAAATATGTATCCTAGTTACTTCCCTTCTTATCACACTTAAGTCAGATGAAAGGGCTGTTCTCTTGCAAATGGCGCTTTGGAAATCATTGATGACATTGTAGAAACCACAGCACAAGCCATAATTCCGCATTACTTTATTTATGAAATTCTGGGCTCTGCTCATCGTTCGGCGGTAAGTTGTTGATCTTGGTAAAAGTGTTTATATTTGAGCCACCAATCTCTCTCTTTCGGTCCACAGCTACCCCGTGCATGCGCAAGATTAGAGGTTCCCAAACTTTTTTGTCTCGCATACCCCTAGTCATGTTTTTCGGAGACCTCTACTAACCTAATATTGAATTTTTGCCAATTTATCAACTTGAATGTCTTTTTCACAGCTGGTATAGAACTATTTTTTTAAAAAAGATTTTAATTTCTAACTTAGTGCAGTATAGTGTTGAAACTTTAGAAACACAGGTCAGTTAATTAAATTAAAATTAATTTATACATAAAAAAACTGTTACATAAAATAACTAACAAACAAATGTTTTTAATGGGAGGGATGAATCTTGTGTTTCAATAACAAATTTTCAACATTTGGCATCAGACTTGTCAGATTTAACCCTAAATCTCCTCAGCTAATAGTAGACAGGTTTGTTCCCCGAGTGTAACAGCCATGCTGAAACTCCTCTCTAGGAAAAGCAATTAAAAACTTTCTCCATAACTCGGAATAAGTAGCAGGGATATGTTTTTAAAACTAAAATTGCTGATATCCCTTTCTAAACTTTACGTAGTTTCGTTAGTTCCTTAGTGCCTATTCCCATCTCAGTTCGTCTTGTAGTCTCACTTTTTTTGTATGTGACCAGAAGAATTCATTACCTATTGTGGTATATCACCATAATCAAAGCATTTTGAAATCTAGTTTCAAAATCTGAATAAAGGGCATTTAAATGTTGAACGTAGGTTAAAACGTCATTTTCCAGGCAAATTGTCTGAGACAAATTTTAAAAAAACTAGGGAGAAAAAAAAACTTCAGATATCACCAATATTATATACCTTTAGCTTTAATTCTGGTAAGAAATGTGGAAATGGATGGTCTTTGTTTTTATAAAATGTATGTTTCGCCTTTTATCTTCAATAAACCTCTTTAAATTTAATAAGTAAATCTGTTAAATAAGTAAATCTGATTTCCTTTTGATTAAGTTCTTTTTAAAACTAACGTCACGATCTGGTTTAATGAGAGCTTCTCTCGTAGACCCCATTTACACACCTAAAGGACCCCCAAATCCCCCCCCCGCTAACGTAGACCCCTTAAAAGGCGTTATAGACCTCTACAAGATCGATGTATACCACTTTGGAAATCACTGCGTTAAACGATTGTGACGAAAAGGAATCTCTATTTGGTCCTTTTGTTAAGCGTTTTATTCCTGTCCTTCGATGTTTTCAACTTGAATGTGAAAGGTTCGCTGCATACACTGTTCCTAGAGAAAAACGTTTTTTCCCCCTTCTGTTTATGAACTTTTTGAGCGATAGTAAGAGAAGGTTGTTTTTTTCCAGCCATTAATGCAATTGATATATGTCTTCAATAGGTTTGAGTGTCTTTGGAATGTTTTTCCATTGACGTTGTGGGCAATATCTTGTGATATCGAGCCTGGTTAATGCATGTGCCTTTGCCATTTGAATCACTAGTCATGATTTATTGAGACTGTGTTAGTTAGAATACCATGGAATGAATACATAACCTAACCCTTATGGTTGATTGTTATCTGCTCTCTAGTGCTCAATTCCCGGAGCCACCACTTCAGCATTTGGGTGGATACTAGCAGGGCACACTTCTTGGCGACAAATTTTTGGCGGTAAAGTTTACAATATGGTAACTCTACAAAATTTAGGGAATAGTAACACTATTCGGACCGGAATTTTTGAACAGGGGTCATTTTTTTCACTTCTGATGGTCAACTTGAAGACGTGTAAGATTTTTCCAGACAGCTGAATTTGAGGAATGAGTGGAATTTTTCCTTTTTTTAATTGGAACAACTGCTGAAAGAATATTTGTTAGAGAGAAAGACGTTGATGAATTTAATTTGAACGATGTTTTTTCTCACTATTGCATTTTAGAAGCAACGGTTTTTCTGTTTTCTTGAAGCCATTTTGGAAACCACGTTTTCTTTTTTGAAGCTCGACGAATGGATTTGAATGAAAGATGCAAGAAAGAAATGCTTGCTTTGTGAATGACTGAACGATTGAAGTTATTTCGGTAGGTATAAATGTCCTAAATATGAAAATAATTTGTTTTTGAGAGAAATGGAGATCGTTAGTTCATCAGCCTAACACATTCATATTGGATTTCTTTTCCCACTGTAGCGTTTTAGAAGTGACGCTTTTTCAGTTTTACTTGAAGCTGTTTTAGAAACCACGTTTTCCTCGTAAAAACACGTCGGATGGATTTTTTTTCTGAATAAAAGGTAAGATAGTAATGATTGTTTTTTGTGTGAATGGAAGGATTGATAGAATCTTGTAATGGATGTTCGAAATTAGCATTTAATTTTTTATTCTTGATTTTATGTTTCCATGTTGTCCGTTTTGGAAACCACATTTTATCGATGTTTTTCGTCTCTTGACGCCATTTTGAAAATCACGTTTTCCCCCTCTTGTTTACGTCTATGACGCCATTTTGAAAAACGCGGTTTTTTACTTGGCGCCATTTGGTGAAAAACTTTTGTCGCCAAATACAGCAGTGTGCTGTGCTAGGATTTTACCCAGCATTTACCTATTGCCCTCGGAAAGAGTGATTATTTCAATACCAACCTACCGGTCCACAGCTACTCCGTGCATGCATTAGACGACTGAAACAGAGTCCCTGTTCGGTTCAATCATTAAACAGTTTTATTCCTATCCTTTAGTGTTTTTGAGTTGAGAGAAAGTGTCACTGCAATTATGTGTGCAAAACTTTATTCTTTAGTAAGAGCAAGACTAACTACTTGATTCAAACTGTACTGAAACCGTGCGACCCATTTTTATTGGCTACCTAGACCAGTACTAACCTTACTTAATCTGAAATTTACAAACTCTATAGATTTATATCTTCAGCTTAAAAATATTACAGACTTTCAGAATCTGTAAGTATTAAAAAATATTTTCCCGACAGTATAAATTAGTTTTGAGTTAAGAGGTTTCATTCTATAAGATAGCCTTGAATTAAGGAGTACAAACTCTAAAATTTGAAAAATGAATGTCCAATAATTGAATATTACTTACTCAAGACTATAGCTAAGATAGGCAGTATCAACGAGAAACTCAATAAATAAAGATAGTATTCTGAAAATAAATATTGAATATTATATTTCAACAAATAGGAATTCAATTTTTGACGCTGTGGTAGAAAATATACAAATTAATGGAGATATTGATGCGTTATCTTATAAAACTTGTTAATCAGTAAGTAAGGTATACCTATTTGTTATAATATCTTCAGAAATATACAGTATATATATATCTTTACATTCAGAATAGCTACCGAAGGACATTGAATTAAGTTTCCAAAGGAATGTGTTGGTCTGCTGGGTATTTTTTGTCATTCATGTTTATATGCTTTCTTTCTTCCTCATACTGTACTTTTGAACAGATTTTCTGAATTTAGATACCAATTTTCAACCATACTGAAATCGGAAGATTGAGTTGAAAAATGTAATAACACTTGGAAATTGCACGACAAAAGGAAAACTTTACTTTCCAAAACATATAGCTAACATTATGTAATCTTTTTAAATACTGGCCTATACCTAATATCTAGGTATCTTTTAAATTATTCTACAGTATATCCGTTTAATGATCATGTCAATAAAGAAACTAATTTTTCCTCTTCTTTTGCTAGAACCCACACAACATCATAGCCATCTATATGCTTGACAAAGAGGATGGTGCTTTGGGAAAATAGTTGAGAGGTAGGATTCAACCAAACATAACGTTGAGCATCATTATCAAAAACATTGAATATATTTTCATCATTTTCATTTCATTCAAATTGTTTCTGTAGTAGCACATCTTATTACTATATCAGTAGATGAGGCAATTCTTTCACATAACAAATTAGGATTTCTTCCTCTTGTATTTTGAAAGATATTTATCTGAGTCGTGGAAAATTTTTTCCCCTTCCCTGTTATAAATTTATTTACCACTTCAGTACATTTCTTGTTCTTCTAGATAATTTATGCTCATCTGAGTCAGAACTGAATTTCCTTCACGATAACAAGTACAGATACTTTTTCTAGACATTCGTAGGGCAATTTTCCTAATATATATATTTGATTCAATTGTGAAACTTATCTTTACACAGCCAAAAATTTTTCTCCTTCTCGAAATCAAATGTAGGAGTATCTAAAAAATAAAAACTGTTTAAATAAATAATATTAAAAAATAGTTTGTATGTTTTTGGGGGGGGGGGAATTGCAGTTTGCATAAAGTATACACTCAATTTTGTAGCAGTGATTTAGAATTTGAAGGAAAATTTTTAATTAAAACATTAGATTCTCCAGCTTTGTTGTTTATTTTAAAGTAATTTGCATTTGGCATTTTATTTAATAACGTGGAGCAATATTCAACAGTCGCTTCGCACTAGGTGATAAGTAATAGCTTTTTCAACAATTTCGAGCATATTTACGAAAAAAGAATTAATATAAATAAACAAAAAAGCAATATTATAAAACTATGTGGACAGTCGTGCAAAAGTAAATAAATTTACCAAAATTTTACCCTTACTCGGGCACTTATTTTATAAAGTATATCAATATTTTCAATCTCTAGAATTTTCAGTTTTACGCATTCAACCAGTTAGCTAGTACCAAAATTTAATTTTTTGGTAACGCTTAATTAAAAGATATCACATAAGTGAGTTATTACAGGCTAATTACTAATCTGAATCATTGTTTTCCCATTCGACGAGCAGAAGTTGTTTGGAGAATAAATCATGATGACCTCAAGTCTCAATTATCGCACTTCTATACACACACATGTATTTTAGTTTCCATTTTAGAGATGGCATAACATGCATTTGAAATGAAATACTGGCATGCGATATTCGTAATTGTCTCGTTTCTGACCTCACTCTGCGTCTTATCCAAGTAAATAATTTATTAATTTTTTTGACAGCATCAGTAGATATCACGGCAAAGATGTTTTCTGAATGATAAAGAATTTACAAAATGTATAGAATTTTAGATAGTGTGAAAAGAATAATTTTCATTAATGACAAATCAAAGAAGCAACTTTTACGAATATTTGTAGCGAATCTAGCAGTGAAAATTTCTGAGAAAAAGGTGATGATGATGTGATGCCATTTTTCTAAAAGCCAAGTTAATAATGTAAGATAAATATTAATATCAATATATTTAAAACAGGATTACTTAACCAGATATGTAGGCATTTAAATATGACGTCAAAGGGTTAAGAGATACAAGTCCATATGTTTAGAATTACCTATGTAATGCACATAACATTTCGATTTAATAAATGATGAAATTAAGTATAAAACATGCACCTTTTGTCGGGGAATTGGAACTCAAACATTTGAAGCCCAAAAACTTACGTAAAGTCACTAGATCTTAAAGTTTGAAAAATTAAATTATTGCAATATGCGGTTTATTCTAATAAATGACTACTTTTAAAACAATTAAATATAAAATGTTCCAATTTAATATATTACTTACTAGAATTCTTTATTCTTGTTGCACGCATTTTAATGCGCCTTTTTAATTCCTGGTAGTTTTGAGTGATTTGTTGGCGCAGTAGAATATTTCTGAAAGAGATTCCTCGAAATCCATTAATTTGTGCTGAAGGCATTGTAAGTGATCTACTGGAACAAGCAATAGCTTGAAAACTACCTTCAATCGACTGAAAGTGATAGTTTGATTCATTGGAGTCTGAATCAGATAGTTCATCTGGAAAAGAAATGTTGAAATGGATTAAGTGAAATGATTTAAATCGGAAGAATCTTTCTTCGCACGTACGTTTCTAGACAATTTTCATTCTTTTATACACACGGTCTACAAACTACATAATCACCAAATTTATCTTAATACGATTCCGCAGAAACATTCACATAACTAAGTATAAGTATTAGGTGGACCGGAAAGTGATGTCATTTCTGCGTATGTCCATATTAGTTAGTCATTTATCGTACCAAAGACATTTTATGGTTAGAGTGATTTGTTTATGCTTAAATTTTTAAATCTGAACATTTTTTTTTGTTGCAATTTATAGATGAATGGCCAGCCAAATACCAGAACAAGTGCATATCCTGCAATGTATGACTTTTGAGTTTCACAATGTAGTAACGCAATGGTTGATACCAAGCTCTTTTACGATGTTTATCCAAATGCACTAGACGTTCGGAAGTGCATAGGGTGTGTTTTTAAGTTCAAATTGGGTAATTTTGATTTTTCCGACTCGCACTCCTCAAGACGAGTAGCTTTAGACATTGGCATGTAAAGGGTTGAAGTGGAAGCAAATCCATGCCAGACAATCTAGGAACTATAAAACATTGTTAACCAACTTGGTCGACCGTACAAGAACATTTGCAGCAGATTGGCAAAGTGAGCAGAGCAGGTGTTTGGATCCTTCATAATCTCTGTGAAGAAAAACAAAGCTGACCATTCCACCACATGCGACTTATTGCTTCAGGGGCACACTACAGAAATGTTTTTTGATTGATTGATCACTAGAGAGGAAAAATGAGTCCTCTATGATAATTTGAACCGCAAGAGGCAGTGGTTTTCTCCCAAAATGCACTTTTGCGTGTTTGGTGGAGAATTTGCGGGGTCGTTCATTTTGAAGCGCTGAAACCTGGACAAACTCTAAATGCAGACCCTTACTGTGTGCAAGTGGATAGAGTAAATTTATCTTAAATTGAAAAGAGCCCAGATATTGTCAACAGAAAAGGTATTATTCTGAAACTTGGTAATGCAAAATTACACTGCGCAAGACGAACCCTAGAATAAGTTAACGAATTGAGATAGGAGTTATTGTCTCAGCATCCCTACTCGCTCGATATTGCACCAATGGATTTCCATTTATTCCGATCTCTTAAAAGGTCTTTAAGTGGTAAAAAGTTTGAAAATTTGGAGCACGTTCAAATTAACATTTCCAGATATTTTGCTCAAAATTCAAGTGATTTTTATCGATCCTGCATTGAAAATGTCCACTGTAGATGGCAAAAAGTTTTAAATAACGAGGATGATTACATAATCGATTAAAAATAAAAGCTCAGTAAAAAGTCAACTGTTTGAATTTTACGTAGAAAAACAACATTACTTTCCGGTCCACTTAATATTATAAATAAATTTAATGTATTTAAACTTTGTAAATTAGCTAAAGCTATGAGACATTGGGGAGGAGGGATTTATAAAAGAAATTTTAATAGAGGAGAATCAAGTAGCACAAAACACAAATTTTTGTTTTTTCTTTGCATACTGCTATACTATAACACATGATATACTTAGGCTAAACACCAGGTTCTTGAGAGGAGCGCGGCGACTGGTTTCCCAATCTTAAGTCATTTGGAATTTTACGAGATTTGAGATTTAGGTTCAATTGAATGAGAGAGAACCAGTTTTGAAAAAAAGTGGTACACATCAAAAAATGAGAAATTTCTAATTAATCTAATATAATCGAGTTTTTTTTTAGATAAGAATGCATACTTATTTTGTTGATAAGGGTTTCTAAAAGATGCATAAGAAACTGGTTATAGGATTGCGAGTGCATGAGATTCTACCACATTTGTAATGTTTGTCAAACATTTAACTATCATTCTGTTACCGTATCAAAATTTTTACAACATCATAATTAAAATATCTAAGTACCCCCTTTAATTTCAGCGAAGCTCATTTTTATATGCGTAACGTAGGTATTTTTAAAGAAGTCAAATTATATAGATATAATTATGCATTTATTAGATAATTTATTATTATTAAATAAGGAACATTTTAAATAAACAGAAACCGTATTCTTTGACAATCACGTGACAAATGGATCTTTGATGTAACTTGAAACGCACTGAGCTCGAAAATAGGTGGCACTAACCTAGTAGAAAAATGGAGAAACGAGCTATTTTCAACGTTGAACAGAAGCAAAACATCATAGTGTGGCAAAACATCTCACGTATAGAATTCTTCTGGAGTTGTACGAGTGTTTTTTATAGACATACAATATTCAAATTCGTCGAATTACACTGCCATCCAAAAATTAAGGTACAGTCTGTTTAATGTATCTAATTTGATAATGAATGAACACAGAAACAAGAAACTTGGAAGAAATGGGAACTAAACAGTTTATTTTTGGATGCAACACATTTGTATAAGTTTGATGCAAATATGCTTTATACCGAAAAACGCACTGTTGAAAGAAAAGTTTATTGTTGGAAGAAGCAAACTATATGCACAGACTTATGAGGAAAGACGTCTTGGAAACATTATAAAAATAGGTTACAATAAAGAAATATATCCATTCCTAACTGTAATGCATTGGTGGGCATCGACATTTCCATTCTAACAATTAAGTTATCAGATACCAAACTGATAAAGTTCATGTAAAGACCTTGGGGTCTGACCTAAAACACCAACGTGTCTAAAAGGTAACCCCAAATATGCTCTATTGGATTTAGGTCTTAAGATTGAGCTGATTAATCCATTTGTTATAAACTATGATCTGAAGATATTTCAGACAGCATAGCTAGGTAATTTCGGGCACTATCCATCAGAATGAATTCATTACCAATAGCAGTGGCGTGGGGTTGAATATGTCGATTAATTATCTATCTGCGATATCTCCCTTCAGTCAGAATTTTTCCATAGAACATATTCAAATCAGTGTGACCACCGAGAGAGATCTCTATATATACACAGACTACCACCTCTGTAAATACGTCTTTAAACATTGTTGGATTGATTATATCTGGTGCGTTGTTCTCTCCAGATCAGCAGACAATTTAAGTCGCTCTCCAGTGTAAACCCGGAGACAGACATCCGTCTGTACAGACTACTGAAGTTCACTACTGTCTGATTCAGGAAACGTGTTCCTTGCCCAATATAAAGGGGTACATCTCTGTCGATGGCTTGGGGAAACAAATAACTGGTCATTTTGGATAGAGAATTGCTTTTGAAAGGTATTTTTGCACAATTTTAGCGAAGATTCTTGTTCCTGATACGACAAAATGATTTACTAGGAGCCGAGGCATCGTAGCGTTTCTTCGTATTCAGCTTGGAAGAGTGAGAAATCAGTCTCCCACAGGTGTTTTAACTCGTGATAAACCTGGAACATGTCTTCTAGATAGATAGTCTTAAAACTCCAATTAATCTTGCAGTCGTTGAATCACAATGAGAGCCAATTTCAGATGCCCTATTGGTATTAGCTTGTCTCACCTAAATGAGTTGAGTAAATAATTTCTCCAATAAATTTCTAGATTCTCTTGGATATTTCAACGAAATTACCAACAACTAATGTCGATCAGCAGTCATACACATAACATACACACCAAGCTACTTAAGTTCGATTTTTTGCACATTTTCTCTAGTTTCTACTTATATATGCCCGTTTCTTTAAAATAAAAGTTATGACCGGCGTCTTTACCATACTAAGATTTCTTAAAGTACTTGATTACCAATCATATAAACAATGAAATTTATCGTTGTTGCCGTTTTCTTAATGTCGAGTTTCGAAAAAAGGCATTGTACCTTAACTTTTGAAGACCAGTAAATTTTGCTTTATACAACAAACATTTTCCACATTTTGTTAGATTAAGTGTTATTGCTATTAAAGTTTGTTGTTGTTTCTTATCCCACTTGGTGTACAGAAACATCTAGATCAAGTTTCTTGACCTGCGCGTTTTTAAACAATGAAGAACTGTAGCAGGACTTGAGAGCAGCTGGCTGTTATGACAACCAATAAAATCTAAGATATGGGCAGAAGAGGCTTGGGTCACATTGCATTTCAGACAAGGAGGGTATGTCTTAAGACCCACCACATGCCATTGAGCTCGAGAGTGTCCACCGCAAAGCCCAGCAAAAATCGTTTAGTCTCTTCTAATGCTCGTCCCAATCAAAGCAGCACCCGGACTATTTTCTTTATATTAATCATCTATGGGGGCTTGCCTCCAAGAGGCATTGGTATCTTGTTTTACCTGGGTAGTAATTTCTATAAAAGTAATGCAGCCCCCCATGTGTAGAATCCTTATAGCTGCCATCGCGTGCCAGACCATCTGCAGTCTCGTTTCGCAGACATTCAAGTGTGATGATCTTAACATTGGCACTCAAGCAATTTAGAAGCTGAAAATACTCGTTGTTCTGTTACCATGCCTCCATCATTCAGACAGATGCTAAATAGAGCTTCGGTTATTCCTCAATACCCAAATATTGGTATTGACGCTCTCAGTAATGCTGAAATTTAAAAACCTTTTCGATAACTAAAAGTTCTGCCCGAAAAACTGAGCAGAAGTCAGGATTTCTCACGCAGATCCTGTTGCCAACAGGTAACAAGTTAGTCATGAAAATTGCTTTCCTCTCTAGAATTTTTTGATTTGAATCAATAAAGTCGCTTAAGCATTGCTGAGAAGTTCATCGAATTATTTGATAAAACCACAGGAGAAGAGCTATTGCAATAGAGAAAAAAAATCCCGTGGTTTGAAACCTACAAATGATCGCTTACGCACACTGTTTCAGATCTCGTTTCTCAGATCTGTGCCAATTCTAGGATAACGCTAAATGAGATTTGAAAACTTCAATTATCATTAAAGTAGTTACCCTTAATGGACGAAAATCGTGCGCCAACGTGCCTTCCACGTTACGTTAAATATAATAAACATAATGAAAATTCAGGTTTTATAATACTCTTAATTAGATTCGATACAAATAGTGAGAAAATTTCAAACTTTCCTAAGTCATCTTTATAAATTTCAGAGTTTTTCTGATTTAATAACCTCACGACCAATATCGGAAAATATGTTACACCCTAAAATCTGTGACACAATGGCATTTCAAGATCCAAGAAATAGATTCAATTCCTTAAATTGTTATCTATTAATTAACTTTTAAATTAATTAACCAATGCAACCACTCATTTTGAACATGAATTGTTAGGAGATCATACTAAAGTCTTCAAAATTTCTGAAAAGTGATGCAGTATTACAAAATATACGTAAAAATATCACAATATTTATTTTTAAATATCAATTGCATAGACAAATCTCAAATGGTGTATTAAGGACGTTATCAAAGTTTTTTCTTAAAAAAATTACCTTAAAACAGCAAATGGAGAACAGCTTTAGCATCATAATAGTGACCCAAATTAAAGAAAAAGAAAAAATATGCTGCATTCGTTCTCTTTATTTGGAAGAAAACAGCTGAAAATTATAAGCTAATTTACATGTATTATAGTTTTAGAGCTGGGGTATTCAAAGGCAAGCACCCATACAGGAAATTATAGCTTCAATTGATTTCGTCAGCATGGTAAAAATTTCTGCCTAAAATCTCAATGCATTAAAAGTAGAAAAGAATGCCAACCTAAGAAATGCCAAAATAAAGAACAAGATTGAAAATCTTTCTTACATAAACTTCGAAGGAGACCAATATCCTAAATGTTGAAAAGCAATCTCAACTCAATGTTTCGTAATAGATGAAAAACTTAAAATTCAACCGAATTTAGTAACTATGTCAGGAGTATTCAAGCTTTTAATTCCACCGGGTTACATATATATATGTCAGCTATTTCACTCGGTCCGCATTATTAGGGTTAATGGGGGAGAGAGCGCTAAAAACTTAAAATGTGGAAAATAGATAAAAAAAAATTAAAACTCATTAATTTGGATTTTATTTTTTAAACTATATTAAACTCAACTAACAAAAAATATGTTTTATGCATTTCCCCCCAGTTATGTGGTAATTTCGATTTCCTTGTAATGATCCTTGTTTGCATTCTACTGTCATTGAAACAAAACTGCCATGTACGTTGATAATTTTTTTTGTTTTGACAAAGCTTTACTTAGTTTTGTTTCATATATTAATTTATCAAGTGCAGGTTGGTAGCAAAGAGTTTTTACTGAAATTCCACAGACAGAAATCAGTATTTTTTTTATTTAAATTAGTTCAGACTTGCTTGTGCATTTTTGTTTCAAATTTATTCAATTACTTTTTGATTTTACTAAAATAAATATCTGAACAAATAACTGAATTTTATCAAAAGAGTTCATCCTTCATCACGAAAGCATTTAACCAGCTACTTAACAATTTCACACCTTCATCCCATGCTTATCTTAACAATTTCCATGCTTCATCCTTAACAATTTCCCATGCTTCATCCTTAACAATTTCCCATGCTTCATCCTTAACAATTTCCCATGCTTTCATCCTTAACAATTTCCCATGCTTCTCTTAACAATTTCCCGCTTCTCTTTAACAATTTCCATGCTTTCTTAACAATTTCACAGCTTTCTTAACAATTTCCCTGCTTCTCTTTAACAATTTCCGCTTTCTTTTCAATTTCCATGCTTCTCTTTAACTTTCCTTTTCTTTACTTTCCCGTTTATTTTAACTTTCCCTTTATCTTTCATTTCATCTTTATCTTTTTTTTTTTTTTTTTCTTTATCTTTCAATTTCCCATGTTTATCTTAACAATTTCCGCTTTATCTTAACAATTTCATCTTTATCTTTAACAATTTCACATGCTTATCTTTAACAATTTCACATGTTTATCAATATATATAATGTAACAAATCTTATAGAATACTTTCATTTAACTCTGCATTTCGTGACATTATCACTAACAAAATATTTTGTCACTGTTCGAAAGATTTTTTTAAGGCCAATTTATCTCGCCTTAAAAAAAATCCTCAAGAAAAACAGTCATTGAAGGATTTGAGGTTAGTAGTAAAGTGACGAGAAAAGTTACATTTTTTAAATATAACATTTTCGCGACAAATCAAACAAGTTGTTCATCCTTGTTTATTTTTGTCTACGAAATGATCTCAATCGTTTTAAAACATTATTTTGATATTTTTCGCTTGGAAGACAGAGGGTTAATTAAAAATTAGTTTCAATCATAAAATGGTCTTTACTCCATTGTTATTTGTTATTAGTAACAGTTTCAATTTTACGAAAAGAAAAAGCTAATTTGAAACTGCATGACATCAATAGCAAAATTGATAGAATTTGTCACTAAATTTTTAATACATTGTTCTTAAATAATTGAATTTTTAAGTTCAACGGTCATGGCGGGGCTACTCAGAAAGTCAAATGGGCCCAATGCAGCCCACGGACAGCAGGTTGAGCATTCTTGATGTATGTTGTTACCGTGTTTCATCACGTACAGCACTACTTCTCAAACTTTCAATATTTGTGACCCAATATTCAATCATAATTTTCATCGCGCCCCCCTTTATACAATACCAATGTATTGAATTTAACAATGCTACTCTTTGACGCTAAAACTATAATAGGACTTTAACCTCTTAAGTGACATCGGCGTATATAACGTATCACTCAGCCAAAACATTTATTTTCTGGACGCATATATACGTCTTTCCGAAGTACAATTCTTTCTGTGCAATGCTATCCCTAAAATTATTCCGAAGGCCTTGGAATGCAATAAAAGGACTTTGGCAGTGTTTGCGAAGGATTTCTTTACTTCATAGGAGGTTTGCCCCCCCCTCCCTTAAAAAAAACCCCATCACAATCACGCGTCTACGTGGAAAATGGATGGCATTGGGGAGCGAATCACGTAACTTTTAATCGGCAGTTACGGGATTATAAAACGTACAAATTATCAAGATAAGTGTTAATACAAGCTCATGGGGTCACTGGTAACTATCAAACTTGTTTTTAAGTATTGTTAAACTAATTATAAAATACATTGTACAGTCCTGATACATTTAAAAGTATATTATATCACTGGAAATATGTATTTTATTTTTTATTATGTCAGAATGTATTTTGTTTGTTTACTTTCAGTAAATTAATATTTTTTTAAATATTCTTTAGTTTTTGACTTTTCAATAACCTCGAACCTCCCTCGTAGAGTTATCACGCCCCCCTTAGAGGCGCGCTCCACATTTTGAGAAACACTGACATATAAAACAGATGAGAGAAAGATGGTACTAATTAAAAAGAACTTTATTTGTGTCTACAAGTCTAATTGAGATCATACAAAATTCTCAAACTAGACATCTAAGTTGCGAAATTTTTTTCAAAATCAATCGGTATCAAATGCTGGTGATCTTCTAGTTTTCACATCTTTTACCCAAGATTCTTACAATTCCTTCTGAAATCAAAATCCTCAAAAAGAGTGAATAAAATATACCGTATATTTTCTCGAATTTATGCCGCCATCGATTCAAAGCCGCCCCCCCCCCAAATCTCTATACATTTGAGAAAAAAAGTTAAAAAATTGTTTAAAGGCTCATCGATATCCAATACTAAGAGACTTTAAATTTTTTTTTAAATCAGAAGTAGTAAGAAGTTAATAATTTATTTGACCAGCATTAAAACCTTTCAAATACATACATAAACCTATAATTACTCTAACCGCCTACATTATATTTCTAAAATGATTCGCAATTCCCACTGTCACCTCTGACTTCGGAATGGATGCCAGCGTCGCCATTTTCCCACACGATGTCCTATCGTCTTCCATGTCATCCAATGCATTTGTTATGTAACATTTTTTTTAAAAAAAAGAATGTATTATAGAAAAATGCAAAAGAATTCCTAAAGACTGTTGAACATTTAGAAGAAAAAATTATATCATTTTGTTTACGTATATTTGTTTCATCTGTGTAAAATTTTCAGTAGCTGCTACTCTATTTACGTTTCTTTCTGCGTATAAAATTGCCTCCCACTTTCTTTACTTGCGTCATAGTTAATTTTATGCTATCCTTAATCTGTTTGATGTTTAGGTGATCAAAAAAAATTTCTTCAAATATTTTCCTAAATACGAGCAGTGAGTGAATATTAACGTCGCACTGTTCAGCTATACACGAGGGCTGTTGGCAACAGACCGCGTAATTTTGAACCATGGTCAAGTGACGTGGACGACACATGAGCTGGAGCCCCCCTCTCTTAACTACCACACCAACGGGAGGACGTTTGAGTTCTCGAATGATTTAATGTGCATCGCTCCCCTACATGGCGGGTCTTCAGTGGTACTGTGCTCGAACTCATGACACGCTAGCCATGATCCGATACCCTGACCACTTGGCTACCGTGGCCACCTAAATACAAGCAGACAATGGTATTTAGGATGGTCTGAATTACTGGAGATAAACTGCAGAATGTGGGAAAAGTTATCGATGCAAGTGGACAGAATGGACGGTTGCATTTTTCCTTCCGAAAAAGATTGAAACTCAATTTACCCATCCAACAAATATTTTGCCTTCGATTCTAAGCCGCCCCCGATTTTCAGTAGCATTAACACTGGAAAAATGGCGCGGCTTAGATTCGAATAAATACACGGTATATTGGCAGAAGTTCAGTCTGTGGCTAATCAAATGGCATCTTTCCATGCTATAAGGTGAACTTTCTGAAATCGCATTCTCCGGTAACGGGGTGGCCGCGGTAGCCAAGTGGTCTAGGCATCGGATCATGGCTAGCGTGTCATGAGTTTGATCCCAGTACTGCTGAAGATCCGCCGTTTAGGGGAGCGATGCACGCTAAATCTGTCGAGAGCTCAAACGTCCGCCCATTGGTGTGGTGTGGTAGTTAGGAGAGGGGAGTGCCAGCTCAGGTGTCGTCCACGTCACTTGACCATGGTTCAAAATTACGCGGACTGTCGTCAAAAGCCCTCTTGTAGCTGAACAGTGCGACGTTAATATTCACTCCCTCCCTCCCTCTCCGGTAACGAGGTTGTTGAAACTTCAGCTGGGAGACAATGAATGCGAGAATTTCATTCTTGTACCATAAATACTTTTGAAACTGGTACAATTGCAACAAAGGAATTGCATTCTTGAAAAAATAATAAATAAAAGCATTTATGAAGGTCGCAAATTCTTTTTTATTTAAAATTGACATTTAGAAGAAAGTGTTTCTTTAGAATTTCTTTCTCTATCCTCTACAAAATATCACGTCTACGCAAAGTGAGAGAGAAAGAAAAAAATTATATAAATCTAAAAATTCCCCACAAATTCAAAAATTATTACGTAGTAATATAAAATATAATGTTAATCATATTGGCTCACACGCAATTCCGAGCTTCAGACGCACAAAAAAATGTTATACCCCGTCTCTAAGAAAATTCTACAATAAACTTAGTAAAAATTCTTCAGAAAGTTAGAATCTAAATTACATGGTAATGGAAACAAATTTGAATGAAAACCCTATCCGTCACATATTGACACGTATATACACTCCTCTTATAATCTTATAAAACTAACTTTACCAAATCCTGGAAGGAAACAAACTGTTTAATAATTGACTAAAGGAATTCTTGCTAAATAAAATCAGAAAATATTATAATTGAAACTTATTGGCATTTAAGGAAAAATATCTTGGAAAATTTTTCTTATGTCCTGTACTAACTTCAATAATGTATTGAAAAAAAATAGTTCATTAGCAAACAAACAACAAAATGTAAGTGTTCTTAAGGTACACTTACTATCGGATAAAGAAATACTGGATGGCTCAGTAGCTGTGACAACTGTCTGCGTCAACTTCTGCAAGTATTCAAACAAAGATGTTAGATACTTTAAAAATAAAAATTTTTTAACTATTACAATAATTTATTTAATATTTGATCATGCTTTAATTGAAGGGCTTCGTTTCAAATCATGTTGCTTTGTACATTTCTGCCCAGACTCAATTGTAGAGGAGTTTGCATTTTGTTAAAATACTTAAGTTTAAAATTTCGTAAAATTATCACCAATTGAAAAATGAGTTTTTGAAGTAAAATTACCCGATGGTGCTCATTTAATAAATTTTAATTAATGATCCATAAATCGGAAATCATTCGAAAATTAAAAAGCAAACAATGACTTTAATTTCTGATCAATTTATTTTTATTTAATTAATATTGATTCATATTATATTTAACTCAAAAGTAATATTAAAGGATGAAAAATAAAATAGAAATTGCATAAAATAGAACATTTGAACAGAAATTCAAATATTTATTGTTTTAATTATTTTCGCCATGTAATCTAATGCTTATTTTAATACTTTAAGTGGATATATCTAATTTTGATGACAGGTATTAATTGAAATTGATAACGTTTTATTTAGAGCATTCTGTGCTACGTTTTACAAAACGAATACAACCATTGCAAGAAAATAATGAGCCCCAAAAGGAAATTGTGCAAGAATAAAATTAGCTTATCTTACAACATATAAATTAGCTTTTCTATTTCAACACCCTTTTAAAAGCTTCACTTGCAACGGAATCTTTGAATTCAATTTTTACCAACTTTATTAAGTTAGATTAATTCGAAATTTTGCTCACTTGCTTAGGACCAATGACAATACAATAATTTAATAAATTGTTTTCATTGTCCTGATCAGAATCACCAGGATCAATGATTTCCCATTTTGAGATCCCATCCCACATCTGGTGACTCATTTCAGATTCCATTTCCAGATTTGGCGACTAAAAGCTTAAGTTACAACTTAGTTCTATTAACTATAAAAGGGTGCTTTTTAGTCTTTTTAAACTATAACTTCTATTTAATGTCCTTTGTCCATTTACGAAGAGAGTTATATAATATATGGCATACAAGTTTTTCCTTAGTTCTTGTCAACCGTGTATTAATTAGTTTATTCTGTTTCAACATGGCGCAGTTTGATAACTCCCAAAATAATCTAAAATAATATAATAAATTGGAAGATTTAATGCAAATACCTCTTCTTCCTCGGATTTTGCAGAGAATGTCGTCATGTTGTTTACATTGAAAAACTAAGCAGACGTTTAAAAATTCTTCACAAGTTCTTTAATTCTTTTACAGCTGAGAAAACATTTTAAAAAATTGGCCTCAATAAAATATTTATGCATACTTTAAGTTGCCACTGTAACTGAATACCATCTAAATTAAGATATATTCTGTAACATGGTAAAGAGGACGCGATAACCGAGTGGTCATGTTTGCACTCAATTACTCAATGGCCGGCATTGAGTGAGTGAATATTAACGTCGCAAAGTTCATCTACACTAGGGCTTTTAGCAACGGATCTCGTAATTTTGAATCATGGTCGACGACAACTGAGCTAATGCCTCCTCTCCTAACTACCACACCACACCAACGGGACCCGGCGTTACTGAAACGTGAGTTCGAGTGCTGATACCACTAAAGATCCTCCGTGTAGAGGAGCTGATGCACTTTAAATCTGTCAAGGCTAAAGGTCCTCACATTGGTGTGGTGTGGACATCTGGAATGTGTGGTGCCAACTACGGTTTCGTTCTCGTTACTTAATACCGATACAAAATTACGTCTGTCGCCTGTAGCACTTATTCAGTTTCTGAGTGAAATGTTATTGGTTAATCAATACAACGTGGCAAAATATCTGTGGTTTTATATTCTCAAAGTTTTATTTTAGTTTGATTAAAGGTGTGTCATAAAATTATATAAGTCATGAACTTACATTGTTCCAAAAGTTATTTGAGTCGCATTTTTGCTATGGCCAGAATCCCTATGAACAATAGGTGGAGAGAGTAATAGTTATATTATATAACGTCGCACTATAAATCTGCTCAAGGGCTATTGGTGAAGGACCTTGTAATTATGAGCCATGGTCAAGTGACAAGGACGACATCTGAGTTAGTATCCTCTCTCCTAACTTCCAGAACAAACCAATTTGTGGACTTTGAGTCTTCACACAGATTTAACATACACGGCGCGTCTTCAGTAGCATAGGCTCGAACTCATGAGACGTCAACAACGAGTTAGCGACCTTGACCAATAGGATACTGCTGTCACAACAATATATGGAATGCATAGTTTTGTGATTTTTTCGGCTATTCATTAAGAAACGTGGAAGATATTTTACAAATAGATTTATTCCTTTTCTAACTACTAGTCTAATTTTTATTCATCGCATTACAATTAATAAGATAAACGCTTTCAACATAGTGTATTAAGCCTTTAGTAATGTTACCAAAACTGTGTTACCAGTAACACCCCAAAACTCTCACTCAGTAATGAATAAAGCATTTGAGTAATTGTTTTACTTGCTTAACCCTTTTGTCGACCATTTATTTATCTTTTGAATTTCTCACAGTTTTTTGTGTTTAATTAACAATTAAGCAAACGCCTTTAAAGAAATATATTTTATTTTGCCGAATTTTATGTTTGCATTTAAATTTTAGGAGTGGGAAAAGTACTTTCCAAGAAACCATTTACCATCATGAAGAAAATTAGACTTAATCGTGATTATTTGTCATGAAAGGAGGAGAAGCATGTCGCAATGTGCAAGGGGACATCACATTCTGCACCCATGTATCGATTGCTCTATTCTTGTCTCTTTCTGCTACATTTCGTCTATAGTTGGAAACCCTCTTTGACATATGATTTCCCTCACTGACTAAGCGCACATCATACAGAACTACACACTTTTTTGCTTGGAAGCTAGCAGGCCGTCCTTTCTTTTTTCTTGAGGAAATATCCGTCAATTAGCTGACGAGCTAATGCTATACGGAATGTTAACTGATCTGAACTTCTGTTCTTTTGATCACTTGTTACGGTATAAACTATTTATGATGTCAAGGTAAATAAGAAAAAAGATTAGTACATGGGAATTAGTCTTTCCATTGTAAAATAACATAGTCACTATGTATTATAATGAGTTTTGTACTTTCCCACAGGGGTATTCCGTAAGATCATGTAGGTAATTTTCCCATAACCTCCGAAAGGGTTAATAAACAATATGTTCATTTGAATTTATGGCAATTCTTCTTATCCTGTTTGAGGGTGTTTGAAAAATAATGGATTGATTCTTGAACAACCGAACATGCTTAACATGTAGTTCATGATCTTACCATCAATATTACTCGTTCTCCATGGTATTAAGTGTAATTTAAATAAAACAATTCCATATACTATGAGGGGAATCATAATAATGCCGGATGAAAATGTGTTATAAACTACTCACTACTCTTTCGATCGAGTAATCTTTTATTAATCAAAGTGGTTATGATCAAAAGTCCCTTCATATAACGGAATTAATGCACTTTAAATCTATTGGTTTTCCAAGTCCTCACGTGTACGCTATGCAGTACGAATAGGGAATGGAGAGAAAGAAGAATGGACGTGGAGAATAGAGTAATAACTCTAGTGATGCCTTCATCACACACATTTGATTGTAGTTTCAAATTACGAACGTCATCACCACTAACCCTCGTGTCGATTCTAAGTTTCATGATATAAAGAATCATTCCAGTAACACCTGGTTGGAGAAGATTGGACTTGGCATAATTTATTTTTACAACTGATCGTTGCTTGGTTGGGATCGATTTCTTAAAGTCGCCACTTGAGAAAATAAAGAACAATTAAAAGAATTATTATTACAAATTAAAGAATTATTTTTGATAAAACAGTCTACCTCTAAATCAAATGCAAAATATTAATAATAATAATAATATATTTTTAAATCACGCCCGCCAGCGTCCTTTCAGACATAAGGCGTCTTGCAGTCCAATATAAAGTAAAATTTGCGCCAGAAGGAAGGAGAACTCCTCAATTGTCGTGCGAGAGAACGTGTAGTAGAGCGGGGCAATTGGAAAGATGCTCCCCAGTCATTGGCATGGATTTACAGAGAGGGATGAGAGGTGAATCAGTCAGGCCAAGCGTAAGCAGATAGTCCTGCAGGTAATCATGCCGGTGATGACTCTGAAACATGCCACTCCCTCCACCCTAGGTAAGACAGAAAGTTGAGCACGTCTTTGGCCATCGAGCAAACGAGGCCAAGATTTACCAACAGCCAGCTCTGTAAGAGTGGATATGCTTTTCTGTCGTCCCTGAGAAGTCGCTTGGCGTTTCGTAGAGGCATCGGAAGGCAAGGTGGATGCAGCGTCGAAACTTCTTTGGCCAACTTGTCGGCTTGTTCATTTCCATGAATGCCGCAATGGGGTGGGATCCATTGAAGGCCGACCTCTCTACAGGTGCTAAGAAATGAGTTAATTAGTCGTTTGCACTCGAACTGGAGTTTTGATGGGAATAGATTGTTGCCAGATACGGTCTTAATTTGGGTTTGAGAATCTATGAATATTACAATATTTTGGCCAGGAGTAGCACTAATAGCTCTAAAAGCCATAAATATTGCAAAATTCTCACCATCAAAATTGTCTGACCAGGCACTAAGAGGTTCTCTAAGAGTTGGAGAAAGCACCAGCTCTAGCCCTAGCAAACAAATAAATGTAAATATTGATTTAGAAAATAAAGCATTCAGAACAAAAAAAAAATCCATCCAAAGAAAATTTCTAACAAGGAAAAATTATTTATTAAAAAAATTATTGATTTAGTCTCAGAAAAAAATTGTTAAACAGTGCATGAACAATTTTGTATCCCATCTTTAAAAGTCCTACACATAAAACAACAACTCACTCGCACAAAATCCTCTTTAACACACTTCTCCTCAAAAGAAAGGGTGGTATTAAAAAGTCTCTCAAGAGCGTACGAAGAAGTAGCACTGAAAAAAGAAGATTTTATTTTTGTAAGAGAGGCAATTTTATTCATATTATGCAGTTCTCTGTTTATTATACATATAAATCCATACTCAAGAAATTCAAGAATTAGGAGAGTTTTTTTTTTAAAATAAAAAAGAGTAACGAACCCGAAATAGAATGCATTCATGCATGGAAAACATAAATTTATTGTGTTCTGGGTTCTCCATAATTCGTTTGGAAGTGAGTAAAACAATTAAAAGGGCATGTCGATTGAAGCTCTTTACCTAGTTTCCACTATTTCTTCTTTTTACTCATCTGTATAGAATTGGTTGTTTCTTAAGTATTCCGGTTAAAAAGAAATGAATTAGGAGCGAAAATTCTTCATTATATTCCTCCGACTGGAAAGAAAAAGATAATGTATAAAAGGCGAAAAAAAAAAAATAACGAGCGTCTTGTTAAATATTCATAACTAAATAAAGAGTGAAAGCATCTCATGTAAGAAAGAAGATATGGTTTTAATGCTTACTTAGCATTCTAACATTTCTCGAAGTTTAAACTCATCCAATTAAAGAAATAAAATTTATTCATGTTTTTTCCTCAAGAGACAGTAAAAGTTTCACAAAATTTCATTCTTTTAAACGTTTAAGGAAATAAAATAAAATAAAATGGAAAAAGTGATCTTTGAGTAGTGATATACATGTGATAAAATTTTTACACTTTGCTTTATGTATATATATAATACTATACTATGTATGTATATATATGTAATACTACAAAAAATAATTAAATAAAAAGGTAAGGAGACGAGGTATTTTTGTCCAGTGTGTTCCAACAACCCAGCACTTTGCGTTGATCCTTGCTTTAAAGCTCATCATACCACAACAAAAATAAAAATATATTTTTAATTTTTGAAATGCATTAATATATATATGTATATATATATAATTATTATTATATATTATAATCATCTAAGTAATAGCTTTAATAATAAAAAATAATGATTAATATATTTTAGGTACTACATAAATATTTTTCATTCATCTTTCTAATGTAATTCCTAACTCAAACGGAGATATATAACCAATCTAAGATTGTAGCATACACTACCGAGATATCTCGTATCCGTCAGTTTTGTTACACATGCTTACTACGAGATATCTCGTAGTTGGCATATTCCAATGATATATAACGTTAATTATTATAAATATATAATCCATTTTCACTCTATGTCAGACCTTGGTCTGTACATATTGAATATCAATATTAGCTATTACTTCAGATGAGATTAAAAGAGTCGATATATATATATATATATATATATATATGTTTGAGTTCTCGATTCAGTAAATAAACCGTATGACAGAACCTGAAGTCATTACTGATTATATATTCCTGCTAATTCATACATTACACAATTAAACGTTCAGTTCAGTTCTGGTTTTGTGGGATATTGAGCAACAAAGGCTACTATCCCCTTAAAAAAAACTACAGAAATATTTACAATTTAGTAGATATGAAAATATTTCATCTTCTGAACAAAAAATCTAAATGTTGATCTATTTGACACAGTTTTCTCTATTAACTCTTTAAAGGTGATTTTGTAGTGGGGATCAATTTTGAGAAAAAGCTTTAGATGATTTCGAGTATGACTATATCTACTGCAACTTAACACGATATGGTCCAAGTCATTTAAGCAATTACAAGAGCTACAATTTGCATTGTCAGATAAATTGAATTTTTGTAGAAGTCCTGGAGTAATAATCATTTAACTAAATATTCGAGTACACACAATTTCTTCTCTTCTATTTTTAGTCCAATTAGATATGGGGCCAATGTTTGGAATATTGCCCAAATTTTCAAAATATTTGCTTGAATAGAAATTATCTTTTGCTTTTTTAAGTCTTTCTTGATATATTTTTTTACTAATGTCTTCTGAGGCAATCCAGTCAATGTAAACGTTAGACTCTGTGGACAGCTCTTGCGAGATAATCCGCTTGTTCATTCCATAATATATTTGAGTGTCCCGGAGTCCAAAGTAGAATCAACTGGTTGTTATAATATGATTGTATGTAAATCTTACTAGCTAATCTGTGAATAACACTATGTGACTTGATTGAGTAATTTTGAAGAGCAGAGAGAACAGAGAAACTATCAGATAAAATTAGTCGATTTTTGTTCGAAACAGTCAGATCATCTAATGCTTGGCAGATAGCCAGAGCTTCAGCTGTAAAAATAGAGTTATTGTGATTGATTCTATAAGCAAAAGTTGAATTTTCCGTGATACCAGCAATAGATGTAGTTTTCTCATTTTTCGAAGCATCAGTAGCCATTATATAAAAGTCCTGGAAATCTTGTGATCAACTGTTTCATCGAATAAATTCCTTATAATTTGAATTGGTAAATTTTTATCCTGAAATTTGAAATCATTGACGTACAGTGGGCCACAAAATTGAGTATACACCTTAGAAGCTTAGAGACTTTTTGCAATTATAAATTAAATATTGCTTTAAGATGATTGAAATTTTTACCTTATATACTTTAGTCTATGCTTTACCGTACTATACTAATAAAATTGTTACGTTTGTTTATTTTTTGCGAAAAAAAATAAAAGATCCGAGACGAGAGGAAAAGCAACACCACAAAAATAAGTATACACCATTATTAATTTCCTTTTAACGTACAAATTAATATTGTGTTGCATAAACATTTGCTTGAACTACAGCTTGTAATCTTTTGGGTATAAATTCTACCAGTTTTTTAGTGGTTTCAACAGAAATTTTAGCCCATTCTTCTCTCAGAACCTTCTTGAGAACTTCCCTTGCTTGTGATTTCGTGCTCATGTACAGCTTTCTCTAATTGCGACCACAAATTTTCTATGACGTTTATGTCTGGAGACTGGGCTGGAGTGTGTAATTACATCCTGCAGTGGTACAGCAAGTAAAACTGCACAATCTTCGCTGTATGCTTGGGGTCGTTGTCCTGCTGGAATATGAAACCTGACCCAAGCCCCACCTTACTGGCACTTTTTCCAAGTTATCCTTTAAAATCCCCAAATATACATTTTTGTCCATAATACCATCAATAAAAGCTAGCTCTCCAACTCCTCCAGCTGACATACAACCCTAAACGAAGACAGATCCACCCCCGAACTTGATTGTCTTAATGGTGTTTTTAGGTGCCAGCGCTTTCCCAGCTTCTCTCCATATTTTAAATCGTCCATCGCTTCCGTAAAGATTAAACTTACTTTCATCAGAAAATATTACAGTGTTCCAGAAAGAAATAGGCTTTAAACGATGTTCTTTGGGGCGAACATCATTCTCTTTGTCTATTCACATACTTGATGAGTGGCTTTCGTATTGGTGTACGGCCATGAAACTCATATTGGTGAAGGGTACGTCGAATTGTTTCATCTGAGATCATTTCCTCGATTGTAGAGGACATCGATAAAGCTAGTTTAGAGGCACTCACCCTCGGATCTTTCTTTAATGAGTGAATGATCTTCCTATTCGCTGTAGTACTCAGTATTTCTTTACGTCCTTTACCAGGAATATTGGCCACAGATCCAGTTTTTTTATACTTCTGTAGAATTTTTTGGACACAACCATGAGTTACACCAATCAACGAAGCGATTTCTCGAAGAGATTTTCCCTCTTTCGACCATTTTACAACCAATAAACGTTCAGATTCAGTAGTTTCTCTACGAGAGCTCATTTTACGATTTTTAATGAGAAAAAAATACTATTTAAAAGCATTGAAGTGCAATAGCACGTGTTTTAAGCAGCAGCTACTCCTGAAACTCTTTAAAGAAAATTTGAAACTGAAAAAAGTGGTGGCAAAATTATCAAATATAAGAAGTGTTTACTCAATTTTGTGGTATGGTTTTCTATCTTTTCTTCGAAGCGCTTAACTTTTTTCGTAATAAATAAGTTAACTACAGAATTGTGTTACTATAGGATGGTAAAGCAGAGGTTAAAGTATCTAGGATAAAAAAATTATCTATTTTAAATCAATATTTAATTTGTAATTGGAAGAAGGCTAAAAGTTTTAGAGGTGTATACTCAATTTTGTGGCTCACTGTATATTTTACATGGGAGAACTGAAAAAGATGTTATTCTGGGTATTGAGATAATTTGACCACTTTCAGCATTCAAAGTATATATATTTAGTATATTAACAATATTATTTTTATCTTCTTCCTTAATTTTTAGATTCAGAGACTCAGGGTTATTGCTATATAAGGGAGAAAAAGTTTGATTCGAAATTTGAGAAATGAAAAACTTATTTGCCAATCTTCTTATTTTATCCGAGAGAATTTCTTGTTCAGCCAATTTTAAGAGCACAATATTTGGAGTCCATTGTGGAAGACCTAGCGCAATTCGGAGAGCTTTGGTCTGAATGACATTAAAAGGTTTCAATTGATTGTCAGACGATTTATTTATGATGTGACATGTGTAAGAAAAGGTGCTACAAATGCTATTATTGGTTATTTTAATAAGATTTTCAGCTCTCGGACCATATAATGCTTGTAAGCCATACCTTTAAGAGCGTTGATCTTTCTCAGTGCTTTGTTATTCATTTGATTCATAATTGTATTATACTCCTAAATATTTAGTAAAGGGCGCCATGGGAGAGGGAATCCAGCTAATAATATATTAGGGAAATGAGTGGATCCTTTTGTTCGAGAGTTCGGTGATAGTACTTTTATCTGGGTTTAAGTTTAATTTCCAATATTTACACCATTGGTTAATCCTTTCTAAAGTATTTTGTAATTTATGACAA